>KZ506683.1:123995-145383 GCA_002844005.1 Limosa lapponica baueri
TGGGATGTGCACAGAATAGGTAACTGACACCTGCACTGCAGGAAAAAAACCCTGATGTTAGGGATTTTTTTTATTTCAAGTTGTGGAATGGTCCTGCACTCTGGTTTTGCTAATCTGATGTGGTGACGTTTTTCCCTGGCTTGTATTATTCCCATAAACTCAAGTGGTTTGAGAGAGACATTCTCTTCACTTCTCTGCCAAATTTGCTCTGTTGTTTTGGGGTTTTTTTTTAGTATAAAACAGTGCTTCACCACTTGATTTAACACTTATTACTTGGTTCTTTCCTGTTAAAATAGACGTGTTACAATGGAAGTCTCGTACTGCACAGATCTGAAGGAGATACTTCCTATTTCCCTGTAGTGAGTCAGTGTTGATCTGCAGGGGGAAGATGGGGTCACCTACAATCGGCAGTCCATCTGCGGTGACTTCCCAGGCCAGCTGTGTGCGGTCCCCTTGGAAGGGACGCCTTGCTCTCCCTCCTGGCAAGCCCTGGAGCATCTCTGCGTGGGAGCCAGCAGCGTGCCCTTGCTCCCAGCCCCACGTTGCACACAAACCCACTGACAGCCCAAGAGGTTCTCATCAGAGTAGCCCTGCTGCGATTTTCTTTAGTGCTCGGGATGATTTCCTATGCTGTTCAAGTAATGGGTCGGTTTGAAGAAGAGCTTTTTAGATCCCTAGGTCATTTGCTCTTGGTTTGGTTTGGCTGGTTTCTGAGCCAGCTGTTCCCCACTTAGCATGAATTAACACACGGTAAGTAGATGAACACTAAACGAAGTAGGGGATTGTTGCCCACCCTTAAGTAAGGGTGACTCGCCTCTAATTTAAATCAGCCTCACTGGGGAAAGCATTCGTAACCCCAGCACTTGTACAAGTTAAAACATATCTGATGATCTGTTTTTATCACAAAAAAAGATACTAGATTATAAAAAAAAAAAATCAGCTTGACAATTTTGACGTAGTATGCTGTTCACTTATTGATATATTTAAAAGTTGCATCAGTGACAAGATTATATTGAAAATTTTAGAATATAAGAGTCTACAGCTGTTTGTAATTATGCTGTTGCATTATACTGTACTAAAAATTCCCTGGTTCTTGTCATGTCGTAGGTCTTAACATTCTACAGGTAAAATTGAAGCTAAACAAAACTATTCTGAAATAGGACAAAATACTGTAGGTTTTATGTCTGCTTGTTTGTTTTTTTCTCATTCAGAATGGATTTTTTTTCCCCAAAATTGCTTGAAGAATAGGAATTCTAGATTGCATTTTGGAGAAGGAAAAATCAAGGTTTAATCTAGAGTATTCTACAATCACAAGTGAGGCAACGTGGGACGACAACATTAAGAACTAGGTCCTACACATCCTTCAACTACAAAGGAAGTGGGAAGGTAAGGAAAATTCTTACATGGCCAAGGTTTGAGTTTGACTTTAGGAGACTCCAATCAAAATGTACTTAAGGAGATGAGACCCAGCTGAAACAAAACTAAGTCAGTAAATAGTAAGCAGAAATTACTAGGGAAGGTTGCACGCAGTATAGATACCAGAACAGCTAAGAAACTGGCACGGTCATATAAACTATTAAAAAAGCAAAAGTATGAGACTTCCAAAGGAATAAATGGGTACTTTGATTTACGAGAAGATGAGGAAAATATATACTTTGTAAGTACTTTCTTTGCATCAGCTGTTCTCACAGAGGACTTTGAGGAATATTTACCCAAAATCTTTCCAAGCAATAAATATTGCTCAAAAGAGCTTGGGAATTAGCACAGAGTAAGAAATGAAAGAGTAGAAAGATATAAAAGTCCGCAAACAACAAAAAAAAAACCCACAAAAAAAAGCTCAGGTGCTTGGAAGAAGAGCTGAGCTGCTGAGAAAATAAAAATGTCTGTTTAAAATTGTTTACTACACTGGAGGCCCAGGGAGTAATAAATCACTTTGTCTTTTAAGGAGTCACTAGGGATACTCACAGACCAATAAACCCTGTTGCTGTACCCAGCTAACATCTGCAGGGATAAAACTTTTGTAATTCAAAACAGAAACGACTAGGAAAAAATCTTCATACAAGGAGCATCCTTCTTGCCTCTAATGGGCAAGGATTATCTGAATATGTAAAGGAAAAATGGGAATCAGTTGATGTGATGTATTCAGAATTAGACTCGTCTAGGTTGGAAGGGACCTTGAAGATCATCGAGTCTAAAGAATTATAAGGTGCATCTTTGCACACTGTAATACAAACTTCGTGGATGACTTGCTTAGCTCAAAATAAAGCCCTTACAAGAAATGGTATTAATTAGCTCAAAACCAAACCTTTGCAGGAAAGAGCATTAATTGGCTCCTGCTGGCAGGTGCGGGAGGAGGACAGGCGAGCTGGCTCGCCCTGCCTTGGTGTGACCCCGTGGCAGAGGCAGAGCCACTGTGCCAGTACCTGCACCGCACGTGAGCTGGCAATTTCATAGCCTGGTGTCCTCAGCCTTTCGGAAACGCAGTGGCATCTCATATGCATTCAAAGCAAAAAGCAAGCTCCTGTCTGATTCCAAAGTTTCTTTCATCACAGCAGGCGATGAAATGGATAGCGGGCTGTTTATAGAGGTACTGCACCAAGACACGGGCGCGCTGCAGTTAACGCAGTGAAGTCACTCAGTCATTCCAAAGCACTTGAATTCATTGTTCTTTATCCTAAAGAAAACTGTAATGTAGCAATAGGCAAAGCAAAATATGGCAGTTGAAACGCTGTAGTGGACAGAGTCTCTTGGGATAAAAGACCGATGTTCTTTGTTACAAAACAATTTACATTAGTAGGCATTAGCAACCAGTTTGTTTATGTGGATAACACTGTGCAAGAAAATAGTGCCAACAATTTCAGCCAGTTTTATTAGTCTGAACACGCATAGCTAAATAAGTGACTGATGTTCTTCCTCCTTGACTCTTCAACAGAACACTCTCTTCCATTTCTAAATTATTCTCATTTCTAATTACTGTGCAGAATTTAGAAATGAGCAGAATTGAGATCTGTGTGGGAAAAGTGAATTCCAGTTAGATATTGCTGTAGTGTAGCAACTGCACTCCCTTACATTCTGATGGATAAACTGGAACATGTTATGCTGCTAAACTGATAAAGGTTGAGACTAGAAGAAAACAGGTCTTTGATTTTTATTTTTTTTCTTTATGAATTTTTGTCAGACTCACTATCGGGATTGGCGTATGTGGCTTCGTGATGCTCAGAGTTTGATTCATTCAAAGGTAAGTCAAATTTTCATTTAAAGTTGTTCATGAGAGGTCACTTACATGTCCATTTGTCATTCCCTCAGTAGATCTGAATGTACTTGCCTCATAAATTCATAAAGTATGTGATAATCTACATGCTGTATTGCATCAGGAAAGCCAAATCTTTTCCTTTCTTCCTCTTGCCACTATTGGCCTTTACGAAGCTTGCTGAATATCCTACAGTGAGGTCTCATGCCCCCCTCAAGTGCCCAGAAGCCCCTGGAATGGCTGCCTTGGGACAGCAGTTTGGGGCCAGAGTCACAAAAACATCCATGCTGCACCGTGGGACAGGGTGGGTCCCATGCCAAACTGGTCCCAGTGCCAAACTAAAGAGAGACCTGGGAGAGAGCAACCACACAAGGGTTCATAGTATATTAAGGGCTTCTGAGCTTACATTTGAAGAAGTTGAGACATCTTTTTTTTGGCTCCAAGATGTGTTGAGGCACTTCTTGGACTTTGAGAGCAGGTGAATCCATTCCTGTAGAAATAGCCTGGTGTTTTGTTTGTGCCACATATGCAACGGAGATGGTTTTCAAAGTCTGATAAATCGTGCAGATTTGTAAATTGCAACAAATTATTAGTGTCAGTCTATCACTGGAGGTAATAATTAAATAACTGAATTTCCAGACTTCATAATACTCTCAAGTAAACTGAGAATAAAATGAAAAATCACACACTGCCATCAATTTGAAGAACTTTATCCAAAAACACAATTTCCATCTGATATTAATGAAACTTGTCATTTTCACCATAGTAAAAGAAGGAACCAGTACTAAGTACGCACATAGTGAAAGCAGTCAATAACCAGAAAAGAATTAACAGGAACTTAAAAGAATACATTTAATACATTTCTGTTAACTAAACTTGCTAATTACAGTAAACTTAGAGAAAACAGGGCATTTTTAAAGTTGTTTTTCTCTTTACAGACAGAGATCCACATCTCAAAAATGATCATTACAAGAGTAAAGGTTTTTCTTTAAACCAACCCATATATTACAAAAACAATACAAAGAGGCTCTGCAAACCTGTTAGTGTACAAAACAGGGTAGCAGAGAGAAAGCACAAGAGAATTAAATTGTCAAAGAATATTAAGAAAAATAACAGTGCATACTGAAGGGCTCCTGTAAAGCTGTTTCACGTGAGCTGAAGGATGTTATTTCCATGACTGTGACTTTTGTGTGAAGTATAGATGCTTTCAGAAGTGTCACTATTTAGCATACTTTGGAAAAAGCCCAACAAATAGGCAAAATTTGAGATAACTGCAAAACAAATGTTATAGGCTACCTCACACAGCTAGCTACTGGATTTATTTACATTATTTCAAAATTTCACTGGGGCTTTGCACTCCACTCCTTCTAAACTTTGTAGCTTCAGAACTGAAAGAAGTCTTAGTTAGAACAAATATTTTTCAGGTTAGGTGCTCAGACAATAGAAAAAATAGTGCAACTGTTTGCTATGTTATATACCCTTCCGGCATATCTATCAAAATATTCAGACTTGTTTTTTATTACCTTCTCATTTAAAAAAATACAGCATTCCACTTTCTTTCTTTGTTTTGATTAGGAAATTATGGACATCTTTAGATATATTTAAAAAAAAATGCCAGCAACCCAGAGCTAGTCCTGCAAGTTGATCCACTTAAAGCAGACATCAGAAGTACTGAAGTGTTATTAATCCAGTTGACTCCAGGTGGAGGCAAAGGTCCCTCTGGGTAGAGCAGCTCGCAGCCTCGGGAACTTCAATTATCCTTATGAAGGCAGTAACTGAAAAGAGTTTTAGGCCTAGGTCTGTAAACAGTTCAATCTTACTCGCTCATTAGTGGGACCGAACTCCTCAGGAAATGCAACATCACCTTAACGACTGCAGTTCAGGAAGCTCCCAAATTCAGCAAGGACTTGTGAGGGAGGCTGTTCAACTCTCGGTTCAATCTGGCCACAGCAGCTTGGCTGTGCATCTGAGAACTACAGCTGTGATGAGATTTTAAATACCCGTGGCACAGCACATTGCAGTCAGTCTTCTTCACTGAGTTAGGCCAGCAATTAACAGTCTTGACCCTACAATAAATCACCTGGAGCTTCTCAGGTCTCCTGCTTAGGGCACTTCCACTCCCCTTGCCCTGCAACAAGTGCGTTACCCCTGATTCTGATTTTCTAAGAACAACAAGGGTTGAGGAAAGCTTGGTAAATGCTGACTGCAGAACGGGGCAGTATATTTATAAAATCTGAATTTCTAAAAGGAGCTTTGGGTTGTATGGACACTCACAATGCAGTCACCAAGCTTCATGGCCACATCTTACTGTTCTGCTTGGGGGAAACACTTTGTGGTTTGCTAAGGCAGGTACTGCATATCTTCCTACAGGAAGAGACCTCATGCCACTGATTTTTGAACTTACTGTGGTAAGTCCTTACTTATCAATGACCGTAACTTGCTGTCAGTGATGGTCAGTCAAGGAGGTGGTTAAAAAGGGCTAAAGAACATTGCTGGCTTCCAAAGCTCACATGCTCTGATACCAGGGAATGAAAAAAATACAGAGAAGATAAGGGTAGAAATAAAATGAAGGCATAGAGACACATGGGGGTGACAAGGGTTTTAAAGGCATGGCTGCGAGTTCACATCAGGGTACTTTGGGGAGGAATGATGCAGCCTAAAGGATCAGGTAGTGCCTTGTGAGAAGTGACTTGTCTCTGTTCTCAGTCTTTTTAAAGTCTGGGTAACAGTAAGATCCTCTTTGAGACCTACTGGCACAAAGCAGTAGATTAAAATGAGGTGATGCTGCTGTACAGATGATACTTGACTCATTATGCTTAAGAAACCTAAGGGCTTTTTTTTTTGCTTTCACAGGCAGACTACGCAGAGCTCTGGAAGGTAAATCTTTTATGTATTCTATCAACAAGGGAAGCTTTTTGAGTATTCTTTACAACTGAAAAATATTTTCACTAGCAGCCTGCACAGGAAAGACAGAACGGGTGGCACAATGCTCCCAAGACTTCCCAAAAGGATGGAGACTCATTTGTGCTTACATTAAAGGGCGTTTGCCTTGGTACCAGCAGATCAAGTCCGCTTACGACACTCGGCCAAACCCACCTTCAGAGGCATGTCACTGAGACGATGAGGTATGTGACAGGTTTGTGTTATCAGGGTTGTTTTCTTTTCCAGTTCCTGGCTGTGTTGCCGTAATTCCCAAAATAGGTTACTGCAATAGTAGCTCTGGTCATGTTGTCTCAGTGTAAATACTCTGGTACGGGTCAGAATGAGATAAAATTGCCATGGATTTTGTTCTGCAAAGGCATATATTCTCCTGGAGTTTGCTGGGTAGACAACTGGACTCTTTCCTCCTCCTTTGTGCTTGAAGGGCCAAAAACTAACATAGGACGTGATTTGTCCCTAGCTGTTAGGCGTTCCCTACACGTCCAGAAAATAGCATGGTGATGACTTCACTTTCACTGTTTTGAGTTGGAAAGACAAGGTAAAAGGCAAAGAGGAGTTGTATGAGAAAACACAAAAAGTTAGTGTCGGATCAAAGGCAGTAGAAGATTTTAAGGACTCTGGATGCTTTGATTTCTTTAGGATGTTCCCAGATCAGGTGCAATTCTCAATTCTCTGCTTGTTAAAACATCCATATCTTTACCTCATGGGTGCCAGTTTACCAATAACAATATACCCTAGCAGAATATCGACCTCTGGCTCTTCTTCTGCAAATGGGATAAATGCCCTTGGTTCCCTGAGGATTAGCAAGCTGCCAGATAAGGAGGGACATGGCGTACCTGGTGGTTAGTTCACTTAAACTCAGCTCAGGTTGTACATCCAGGAAGGCAGCAGGGCTCAGGGGGCGCAGAGCAGGAGTTAATGAAGCGCTCAGCTCTGCCTGTCAGAACCCTGATGTCTGACATTATCACCAGGGACCTGACTGCCCTTTTTCCTTCTGTGCATTCACCAGATGAAATCCAATTCTCCAGAGCTTTGAATGCTCTAACAGCACAAAATCATTTTGATCTGGGATTCTGTTTTTTGGCCTATATCTCTAAATAATGGAAACCATCCTTAAAAAGACTAATTTTCCAAATTTTGCTCTGTGATTAGCCACAGGAAACCCAGTAAAATCACATCAGACAGACAGAGCTATGTGAAATTAATAACTCTCAGCAGCCTGCAGAGAAATGTGAAGATATTGACAACTGGAATTGTTTGAGAATTGCAAAATGAAAGCTTTTCCCTTTATCTTCAAATAGATGGACAGGATAAGACTATAACGGCTGGCTCTTCATTTCACTTTTGATTTGGCACTTGTTATTACAGTCTGCTCAGCAGTTTGGAGGGATGCTGGTGTCCTCAAGTCCCATTGCAAGACAAGGATTTTGGAGAAGAGATCTCATTACTTCTCAGGTATCTATCAGCTTACTTGCCCACTCAAATGGCTAAATACATTATTTGTAGTAGATGACTCTCTCTGCTACTGTTGTTGCATCAAAATCTGTTGTTGACACAGAAATACATCCTCCTTCCTCATTTTATTTTATAGCGATGTTAATGCTGTGGACAAGCACAGACTCCTAGCCCTGGAGATAAAAATAAAGCAGCAGTAGCTGTGTGGGTTTCCCTACCTCATTCTCTTATCTAATGTGCCTGTGCACCCACCTCCATAACTGCTCAGCCTTTAGTCTCTTTGCTGTGGTGGCTGCACAGCTGCTGTGTCGAGCTGCTGCCTGCTTAGAGCAAAAACATTCTTAAGAGACAGATCAATTATTTGGTATGTCGCTATTGATCCCTTAGAGGCCATGGCCAGAAGAGATGTGTTAGGGCATCCAGTTTGTCTGCCCGCTTCCCATGGCTCATTAATAACTTTGCAGAGCACATACAGTATTGCTTTGTGTGTTTGTAAGATGATGTTTACAACATAGCTAGGGGTCTAACACTGCATATAGAAAGTGTTTTGCTTTGTCTACTACAGAGCAAACTCCAGTCAGGATCTTGTAACTTATCTGTGCTAGATGCTTTTATTTAAAGCATAGTTCTTCTATAGATAGAATCCTGCTCTCACACTGATACACAAAGTGCTCAGCAAAGCACAGAGCCGTCTTCTGCTTTTACGGAAGAGTTTCAGAGAACAGCTCTGGGGAATGCATTTGGGATTCCTCGTCACCCCTCAGTGAGTGACAGCAGTTCCCAACTGCCTGG
Source organism: Limosa lapponica baueri (assembly GCA_002844005.1). NCBI lineage: Eukaryota > Metazoa > Chordata > Aves > Charadriiformes > Scolopacidae > Limosa > Limosa lapponica. Next base: position 132,433 of record KZ506683.1, read on the forward strand.
CTCCAAGGAAAGGAGAAGCTACAGTGCTCAAAGTCAAGCTGCACTGACCATTCAGGGTATAACATACGCCCACATAAAGACGTGGTAGCACATTTCACAAGACCACCATTCATCCACTTCTCCACTCCCCTCTGTGGCTTCTCTGAACTTAATGATGGATGAGTCCCCTTTTTCAATGCCTGAATTTAAACCTTCCCTAACGTTACAGAAGATGGAAGTGGCTGTAGTGGATGAAGCCAGAATGCAACATCCAGAAACATACTGTGCATATTATCACTATCAAAGTAGGTCAGAGTTTGAACCAGCTCTGCCCACTGCGATTTAAGGATCTTTAATACACCTGACAATATTCTCTACAGGTTCTTGCATCTACATCCTTTTTTTCCTCAACAGAAAAGCTACGCAGCTAGTGTCTTTAACTATGAGCCAGGAAATGCCTGCACTTGCTGCCTGTACCGTTTGCCATGTCACCCTGTCAAGCCAATTACTTTAATTAAAGTTCTATCTGGACCTTCTTGACAATTCTGCCTCTAACGATGAAAATATATATGACGATGATCAGGATGAGGGAGGCAGAACTCATTGTTTTCCAACACTCCTGCTATTGCTAGCAATTTCACATGAAAGTAGGGCACTTTCTTTGAGAAAAGCAACACAGAAGTGTCACTCAGTTTCATTAGCAGAGTGGTGGTTCTTTTCTGTTCCCGCTCTAATGCTCTTCATGGGTGAAGAATTCGGTCCAGTGCTTTGGGAAAGAGGTACAAACATTGCTAATTGCACTTGGATTAATATTCTAGGAAATTTAAACAAAGCACTCTGCTGGAAAAATTCGTTAAGCAGTACAATAATCCCATTGGGCAGGTACCATAGTGTCAAACTGGTTTTAATCATGGTGGAAATGTTTTGCTCTTCATGCAAAACCAGTGCTTGCAAGATCTGGCGTAACTGGAGAGCCTACAGAAACACTGAAGTCCACAAGTAACTGGTACAATTACAAAGGTAATAGAATATCAGAAAATGGTTGGGGACAGTACATTACATTAAGCAATACTTCCATGGGTCCCACATGTTCATACACCAGACCTTGCTCATTTCTGCGTTGGAAACTTCTCTGCAGCCTTCCAACCACAATTAATAGATTGCTTTCTGCCCAGTGAGAAAAAGGAATGAAAAACAGGAAAGGTACACAATGTACGTAGCTCCCCTGTTTTTTATTATCCTCTGCCTGTGAAGGCATGAATAGCTACTTTAGGACAGTGGAAATCATCATTTTTTGTATTATTCTTAAGACTGCAGCTATTTTATTAGAAAAATTTGCTTACTGTCCCACTGATCTTCTAGAACTGGCCTTCTCAAACTTTTTCCTGGCATAGATCTTGCCTGTCCTCAACCATCGTCACAAAACTTTGTGTCCAAACAGGGAAATAACTACACATCCAGAAGCTCAGCTCCTCAAGTGCGTTGTCATAGTATTTTTCATCCTCAAGACAACTCAGTTTCTCTTCTATCCCCCCTGCTAGCTCTGTTTGCATCTTTCCCAGCTGTAAAGGCCAGTTCATGGCGAGGGAAAAAACTCTACACAGTGACTTTTGAGTGGTTAGAAATACTGATTTGGGGCATGCTGCTTTGATGCAAGTAACTGTCCACCAGCCCTGCAGGAAAATGGGTTTAACGATTAAAGAAGAAAATCCAAACCTCTCTATACATTCAGCCGCTCTTAGTCCAGCCTCAAGCTCTGTGGCAGGCAAGTGTCAAAAATAGTCTCTGTGCCTGCAGGCAAGGTTTTCTGAAATTAGGGTAGTAGCTGTATGACACAGAAAACCTATACAGTACATGCAGACATAGAGGAAGAATTTGTCTGCTACTCTCAAAGTGCAGACATTTTGTGTATTTAATTTTTTAAGAGGGATATTTCCAACAGAGGTGATTTATTTTTCCTCATCCCTTGAGATTTTATTGTCTCTGCAACAAGGAAAGCTACAGCTTGTTTTGAAAAGATACAGTTCTTGGAAAGGAACTGCTCATGGGAACAATGCAGTGAGAATGCTGTTTCTCAACAGAACAAATCCAAATGATAATCGGAGTTGCTACCTAAAGCAGGCTACATAAAAATCACTTCCAGGATCCTCATCAGAATCCAGAGACATTGATAATTAAATATAAGCACTTGCATGTCTGTCACTTACTACCTTTTTTTTGGTGCTGTTTCTACCCCAGGACATACCTGACCCTCGCACTCACTCCCTCATGAGCACAGAATTGTCCGGTCTTGCTTTCAATTCTGTTTTTCTCATAGACATCATTCACTGTTAATTAGGCTTCACAATTTCATCATGTTCTTTTGCTATACCAATAAGCTTATGAAAGTACATGGCTGCTATGGGAAATCTGGATTACAGTGAAATCGGCTGAAAAGCATAGTATTTGGCCTTTGTTTCCTGGAAGGAACACATCTACAAACCACTGTTGTCACTGCAATCCAGTACCTCCAGACAGAAATGGGAGCTTGTGCTGCTGTTCCGTTTAACTTGTCCTCCTCTGGAGTGCAGAGGGTCTGCAGACCAGCCACACCTTGCAACAGCTGCTCCTCCTCCTGCAAACAGGTTTAGCATCAATACACAGATTATCAGACCCAGTAACTAATACTGGAAGGCAAGTGTTAGGTAGCATGCATCTGTCTGTCATAGCTTTAAGACTCACGATTCGAACACAGCCTAGTGTATGCACGTGCTCAGGACTCACACACGATGAACTTGTACTTCATCAGAACCGAGCCAATGCCGACCATTTAGTCCACCTGGAAAACTAAGATGTCCAGCAAGTATGACACAGAACAATTTCATACAACATTACACCACAGTAAAAAATGCACAAAAAAAAGCTGACAAAATGCAGAAGAGCTGCTAGAAAAATTCTAAACAGTAGAAAATAAGCACTTTCTATATAAATCTCACTTTCTCTTTGTATTTACTATACCCACATTTATCTCTCTTTTATTATATTTCTATACAAAACTGGTATTGGCTCCATTCTCAATGAAAGCTCTCACCTCCATAAAATTAGCAATTGCATCCACACTTTCTGCTATCAAGAAGGTTAACTTGCATTTCATTTCCATGATTGTGGCAGCACTTTATCAACAAAGTCCCTACCTATATGTATTTATATAGATATACATGTATATATACACACATACATACATACACATGACAAATACTTTTGCAGTTTTCCTCTCTTCCAGCGTTTGGGGTGACAGTCATCCTAGAAGGTGAAGGCATACACCACTCCCACAACCACGATATTTCCAATTGTTGCTATTATTGCAATCCATAACAATATGGCGTCATTTGAAGAACGGGATGTCTCTTCTGGTGGATTCTGCATGGAAGAAGCTGCATGGACGTTGGCTGATGAGTTAAACAAGGAGTACTCTGTACTAAAGTCCTCGTTGGGTGAGTCCATAAAGGCTCCTCCCATAACAGGAAGCTGTGAAGAAAGACACAGCAAGATTAGATTGCAGACCAATACCTGTATTTGCTTTGTCTCAAAGTCATTACAAAAGACTTCACCTTTCTCAATAGGGATTTCTTCTACAGCTGAAAGCCTCTGACTCTGTAACAACAAAATAAAAATTCCTCCTGCTATTATACTACTAGTAGTACTATTATAACTTCAATAGTATTGATGACGTCACCACAGCCTTGGAATCAGAGGAACCAGTCTTGTCTTCATTCAGCCACATCACAGAAGGCTGCTATCCCATCACCCCTGCATTACCATGCCCAATACTCACTGGGCTGAAAAAATCAACCTCTTCTAATAACCTGTCCTTCAACGCCCACATCACATTTTGACTCTCCCAGTAACCTCTCCCTTTGGTACCAAACTACACCCATCCTGGTTGTGAACAGCTGTGCCATGGAGGCTGCTAAACAGGGCAGGACTTGAAGATAAACCACCTCTCCTCTTCATAGTGGTGGCTGGAATCTACAAATTAGAACAAAGAATTTGCGAAGCCTGAGAATAAAGTAACTTTTTTTGCTTGCTCTCCGTAACATTTTACTGAGCTATAAAAGGCAGACTCTCTTTCAAAGCTGAACAAATTTCATCTGTACGAGAAAATATCATGTCACATTCAAAATGAAACAGAGAATGATGAAAGACCACAATGGATATGTCATACTACCTAATCCACATTAAATAAAATTATCTTTGAGATCAAATATGATTAGACAAAAGCAGTTTGCAAGAAACTAAACAGGAAATTGCAAAAGTCAAGTTTGATACATTCTCCCTGCATCAAAGATTTTTGCTGCCAGTTTCAACACAGAGTATGTTTTAAAAAGAGCAAAAGCTTCCATTTCACAACAAGCCCAGCTTGATGTTTTGAATCCAATTCCACCAGCCTTTTTTATGTCTTGGGATTTGATAAGGAAAACATTGCTCAGTTTAATCAGGATTTCTTTTTATGTAGAGATTTCTATGAGAGGCAAATCTGACTTCAAACATAAGTGTATTTATGCAGTGATGCTGCCATTTTACAACTATGGAGACACTAATTAAAGATCTTTGCAGCAAATGACAGGCATATATTTACCATACTGGCTGCAAAATGCTCAATCTGAGGTGTGTGCCTCCTTAGCAAACCATTTTAAGGGTATCAGCATTTAGAATGGTCAATTCTGCAAAATCTTTCAACTGGAACAACCATCCGAAATATAGAGGTACACGTACATGTGCAGTTCCCGAGACAGTGGGAGGTCACGAGCACTGCTCTGGTGAGCGATACCTGATTTTTGGGCCACACATTCTGTGCCCTCAGTGAGTTATTTGGAGTGACAAGCTTCCACCCTGTTAGTCCGCCTGGTGCTGTCACAGAGGCGGGGAGCACTCGTGTAGCAGCACAGCAACACACCACACTGCACATGATGTCAGGTCTGCGTCTCCTCGTACCGTCTAAGGCTCAAACAAGCTGTCTGCACCATCTGAGGGAAACACATGGTGAAACAGCTCATCTGAACCTCCGAAAGGCTTGCGGTGACCTGATATGAAGCACTGACATTCAGCACCTGGCACAGGCTCTTTCTGTAAAACTGACTTCCAGTTTTTCTGTTTGTAGGTCAGTAGCACTTCACCGCAGATCTGGAAATAAACCTTACTGCCAACTTCCCATTTGCAGAAATCCCCTCTTACTAAATGCATATTGCCCCCTTCTCGCTGTTAAAATGGCCTCCTGAATGGCCATATGGTGTCAGACAGAATGTCCATCTCCCTTGTGTGTTAGCTCCAGCAGTGGCCATAAATAGATGCCTGGGGAAGAGTAAGAGCACAACAGGACAAGCGTATCTGATACTACCCCTTAACAACTCACTGCCTTCAACTGTTTTCAGCTTAGGGGGTTCCTAAGCCGGATGCTATTGCTATGGATTTAATAACTGGCGAAGGATTTTGGTAGTATGAACTTGTCCAGCCTCCACCTGAGCTCATCTAAAGCTGAGCATCCTTCTCAGTCTGGCCTCTTACTGCCACTTAACAGTCAGGGTTGCCCAGTGATTAGAGTCCCGTAAATCATCCTTGGGAGACATGCTCACCTCTCCACTGGAGATGGGGAAGCATGGATGATTAATATCAACTGGCAATCTATCTTTTTGGTAGATTAACTTCAGTGAGATGAATCTCATCCTCAGTCTTTATGTCTTTGTTCTCCCAAAAGGTACAGTATCTTCCCTCTGCAGTCTTATTTGAGATACTACATTAAAGGCTGTGAGACATCCAGACGAGACACTAATGGGAGCTGGGAAGTGCCTGTGATAAGCAGCAGGCTAAGGACAGAAACCCTTTCTGTGCTTGCTCTAGTTGTGTCCGTGCCTCTACAAAGCAAATACACACCAAATTACACCAGCCACAACCTTCACCCACGTCAGTGCCATTACAGTGACCTGCAGCCTGTTTTAGCCTCGGCGGGTTTTCATAGTTCAGGCAAAGCTGTGCAGAGCCTGTGCCACCCTCCCCAACACCCCTGGGCAAGGAGGCCAGAGCAAAGGGTTAACTGGGACAGGCGACAGCAAGGGATGCGGCAGCAGCAGATGGTGAGGAAGAATGCTGTAGCACTGCTTGGAAATGAAACTCTTCTCCTAGTGCCTACGTCAATATTGTTAAGTAGCGCTAATAGTGCGTTCCATGCTAAATGGCTTCTGGGACTGGCGAAGAAAGAATTCAAATCATTAAATAGCAACAGGCAGAAAACCAAACAGCAAAATGTCAAGTGGTAATGAGAGCACCCACTGTGCTGAACACCTCCTGCTGACAGCCAAGAGGGGGCTCCAGGGTCACGAGGAGGAGAACAAGGCTCTTGAACAGTTAAGTGATACACTTCCCAGACAGCAGAAAAACCCTATTAATGATCATGAAGGAAAAACAACGTGTCAGGTACCAGTCACCGATACTCTAAAAAAGTTAGCTCTCTTAAGCAGCATCGCATAAAATCCACCACTTGGCAATAACATTGCTCCATTTCTTTATGAATCAGGTATCCATCATTTTTTCATAGCCAGCTAGAGCATTGAGATTTGAAAGCATAGCTGAATCTTCAAGTAGCCATTTTCCAGAAATTAGGAAACCTGAGCAGCAGCTTTAACACCTGTGCTGCATCTGGGCCCTGGCCTCACCACACACCGCTCTGGAAACGGGATGCTGAGAGGAGAAATGTCACCCCACCTCAGACATTGTTTTGTAAAATCCCTGTTGTTACTTCTCATTTTTCAGTGTTTCTTTTTGGTTACATTTTAGATAGCATATTTTTACATAATGGCATATGCTGAAGACATAAAATGAAGTTGTTATTTTCTTCTGCCCGGACAGCATGTGATTGCTGCAGTGCATATTTGTGTCTGAAAACCTTCCAGCTGCAATCACAAATCAATCTAACGCAGTTGCCGAAGGTGGCAGCAATATACAGGTTTGCAAAAGCATCATAACCGCATTTTAATTCTTAAGCTCTTTTAAATAAACGTTTTGCATTAAAGAGGTACCCCACATGACCATTATTCTCCCCACACTAATTCTCCTGTGTCTCACAGAAACATGCACATATATATTTTCTTCATCTAAAGCATGCACTATTATGTAAATTAAGATATTCTAGCTACTATTTCTTTACTGGTAATATCTAGCGAACCAAGTTCTTCTGTCCACCATTTGCCAGAATATAACCCTAGTACTTATAATGTGAAGACTGGGTACACAGTGACAATCAGGACAGTTATTCCATGTTCACTGCAGGTGGATTAGTTTAAATTCATTAAACCTCCCCCACAACTGAGATTAAAGGGCACCCAAGGCAATCCTCTTTAATTTAATTAAACAGGGCTAATTCTGAAGAGGGAGGATCCATGCAAACACTTTACGCAGTTAACTTCAAATTCTTATTTTAATTAATTCAGATCCCTGCTTCACCTTGAAATCACAGTCTCAGGTTAACAAGCTTAGGAAACACAGCTGCTTATTTTCAAATGTAGTTGTCAAAATGTTCACCCTGCCAGTGGCAATGGAAAATTTTCACTCTAACTTGGAAGCATCAGGGTTTCACCTGTTATTTCCAATCTTGTTAAAACCTCTTAATTCTATCAGTCTCTGCTTTTCTTCCAATTCATGTTATTCCTCAGGTGTCTTATATGAGCACATGCCTTGTGCAGACCAGAGCACCTCTCTGTGGAAAGCTTTTCTGCTGAATCAGCTGCAAGAAACAGCATGAACAACTGGCATGAAGGTGTTTTCACCGGATTTTTTCACTCTCATATTTCTGCATAGATAGCGTCCACGATACCCTAACGACAAACATGCTGTGATTCCATTCTCACAATTTACATCTGCCTAGTGATTCCTTCAAATAGGTTTTATTATTTCAAAGAACCCTACTGCTTTTAAACTGTTATTCTCAATCAACTGCTGTTGGATTTCATCTTCCAAGTGTGGAAGACTGAGAACAAACAAAAGCCTTTTCATTGCTGAAAAGTCTCAAATGGAAACACAGGAGGAGTTTCTCATCCTATCCCTCGTCCCAAGAATTCCTTCTCTCTTTCCAGCCAATGCCAGCAATGCTGCATCAAGGAAAAGAGCAAGCTTTGTCAGTGTTGAACAAAAATGCAAACAACCTGTGTGAAGAAGCTGCAAATCTAAGTCACATATAATTTAAACTGTGAATCTGTATACTCTGAATTGGGGGGGGGGGCGGTAAGCATCAGTAAAGTGTGCAGGGTAATCAAGCAGTCCTGCTTTAAACTATCTGGATGTGCCAGGAACAACTGTTCAAGCAGCAGCACTAGCTGACCTTCCACGTAAGTAACACAACTGAGGCAAGCATCCTATTGCGGACACTGTGCCTGGGAAGGAGAAGATGCCTCGCTCCCCTTTACACACAGTTAATAACTTTCATGCTTCCAGGAGCACATGCACATAGAAGAAAAAATACAAACAGAGGAAACCAGAAAGGCAAATATTTATCAATATGGAAAAACTCAGTAGGAGGCCATAAAACTATCAGTGTTATCGTGAGTCGGAACTATTAAAATCTGTTTACAATTTTCAAAACTGGCAAAACAAAGAACCTTTTCACACCATGTGTAGTCATACTGAGAAACTCAGGGAGACCAGGAATTCCTTTAGAGATAAGAGCATCCTGCAAAACTGTATCAGTTAAAAACTGAACATGATTCTGGAAGGGCTTCAAACACCAAGCCTCTAAGTTTAAACTCTTTAATCATATGTGAGAAGAAAGAGGTGCTGATTATTCCACCTATTGGAGGGTTTCTTGCACAACCTTCTGATATTTTTGGCATTGCTAACTTCAAAACCAAACTAGTGAATTTAACTGGACATACATGCTCTCCTGCTCTGACCTAGGCTGGCGACTCCTTTCTGGTCTCAAGTGCCTCTAGTGAAAAAAAACCAACCAAAACCAAACTAAAACAAAAAACCAGGAACAATCTGGGGGAAGAGAAAGGAACACTGCCTAAGGCATTATGTTTTAATGTCTCAAGGGATCAAGGGACAGCTTTGCTCTAAAGCCACAAGGAGATACCACTGACTGGAAGCAAGCACACAGCTACATGGTATCAGTGGAAGTTCAGTTGTTCTTACACAGTAAGTGGCTCTCCATGTGCCGGAGGATAAAGAGGAAAAGAAAATTATCACAAGCTGGTTGTAATGACACTTCATACCTGTGAGAGGAAAAGGCATTTCCACCAGAAACAGAAAAGTCAAATGATGAGGTGTAAGAGGAAAACCACAGAGCAGAGCTCAAGAGCAGGTGTACAGGAAAGAAAATGAACGAAGCCTAATCCCATTTCTCAAAGTGCAAAAGGGCTGCACAAGCCCTTCCTCCACTGTCATCTTTGCAGACATGTTCATCTCTGACAAAAGGATGATGCCTCATTATCAATTTACTGTCATGGACAAGGTATCTCGGTTGCAGAGGAAGGGGCTGACTTTCATATTCTTTTGAATTTCCTTCTGCTCCTCCTTCCTTAGCCCAACGAAATGCTTAGGTTGTTGCAGGGGGGGAGGATGGGAATTGGCAGCCATTCACAGTAACAGAAGCAACAACACAATTTGAAAACTAGAACTAGTTCCAGATAAAAAATTGTTTAAGGTGCTAGACTTCAGGCATAGGCAAAAGCAGTGATTTTGTACTGTATCCCTCAGTATTCAGTAATCAGGATGCTTCTCACAAACACTAAAAGAATTTCAAGGGGCAGGTGTTAGGGGCTAGACCTAAATGATGCGACATTTTGGACATCATCTTACTCTTCTAGAGAAAAAAATAATTGCATACAAATCCCTCTGTTGCATATGCTAGACCACTTTTCAAACCGAAACCCAGTAGCAATTAAAAGTCCTGTGTGCTAGCTCCAATCCCTGCTACACAGCCCATGAAAAATTAATTGGCTGAGGTTTTACTAAACCACACTAACAGGCATAATATGGCTTAACTCTGTTTCATCAGAGAAATTACTTACTATTCCATGCAGACTCAAAAGCTTTCAGACTATACATCTGATGTATTTGACACAGTGATGGTTGTATTACAAAGATAAGTTGCCTATTGAGGGAAGTAATCGCTACCATTGCAGCTCTGCTGTACCTAATGATACCATATAAATGCCTCATTTTCAGCACCTTTGAGAGGGGCACCTGGAATCTATCTTCAAATATGATAATGTAAGAGTTAGGTCCGTCCCCCCATCATAATGCAAACCCACTGGGAAAAAATTATTCTATGATGACTTCCAGACATTAATTCTCCCACGGAAAATATTCGTATGCATCCAATAGAAACCCTCAGAAGGGAAATTAAAACAATTTAACAGTCTCAACTTATTCCACAGTGATTATTTTCCTTAAGTTTATAAATGCTATCAGACTCCCTGAAAAAGCAGAGAGAAAACATGTAATGATGTATGCAATTTTATTTCAGCTATATGTCATTTTCATCCAACATTTTTTTTCCTATTTATTTTTTTCTTTCCCTTTCATTCTCATGTTGCATTAGATTTTCATTAACAGAAAAGGGTGGAGGAGGGCTGAGATATGTTAACAGAATATTTGAGGTATATCTCTCATGTCTTATTTAAGGCTATTTTTGTAAATATTTTTGCTTGCTTTCTTGGCACCTAGTTCAAAGACACACAAAAAGCCTGACAGTCAACAAAAACCAATGTATTCCCGTCGAGATGGACAAAAAATGGAGAAAAAGCTGTCAGAGTGTTAGCCCTCTTCATGTCTGCAGACCTTAAAGGTACTGGCCAGCACAAAGGTCAAGTAAAGCATAGAGAGCAGCTTCCAGGGAGAAAGGAGGACTGCTAAATGTTATCCCTACTGCACACACTTCACTTGATAGAATACCAACATCTGGCAGGTTGCCATACATCTTGATCCCATCAGGCCTATCAAGCTCAACACATGGCTCGAACAACCTATAGACTGCACATCCCCCTCAACTTACTCTATAATGCTTCAGTAGTGGTTTATACCTGAAGAAGAAAACACACAAGTTGCTTAAAAATTAATCCTATTGTCTTACATTTTTGTCTTACGAGTGAGCTAACCACACAATACACAAGGGAATAAAAATGAGGTGAAAAAATGTGGCAATTTCCTAATATCTAGTATTAAAAGAGTAGCATTCATTGCGCTAAGAAAAGTTTCTTCCAACAGAACTATTTATTGAACATCACGAAGAGACTAAAAGCTCGATCATGTGTAAATCATGAGTGCTTAAGAACTCAGTGCCATCAGGCAACTATTTCAACCGTCTTCTAGGATTTACTGTTCCCACAGCAAAGCCTGAGGAAGAGAAGTAGCATGTGTTTCTCATCCACTTTGGTGCAAAGTCAGCAGGCGTAGCATCAACACATTTCACAAACGGCTTAAAATAAGCCTGGATCACTTGGCTTTGAAGGAAGAGGAGCATCCATACGCGACATTTCACTGGCTCTTCTGGGGGGGCAGAAACCTTCATCAAACTGTGAGAACAGCCATCATGGGAGCCAAATATTCCATATGTTCTCACAAACCCACATTCTCACAACCTAGGTTTTTGCTCATGTACTAAGACCATCAAGGGGTGATTAGCCGTGGCTGAACTAGACAGCAGCTGATGACATCTTTATCACGCCAAACAAAAACAGAACAGCCAAGCCATCTGTGTTTGTGTGCTTATGTTAAAGATTGTTCAAACAGTTCAGACCATATTACAGAAAACTATAATAAATTATACATTGATTCTTTCTCTCCAGATAAGCGTGTCTATATATGTGTAGGCAAAATAGCACTCCTCAGTGGCTGACATATGCACAGGATGGGCACAAATCAATGTATAATTTATTATACTTCTATTTGCAATTCGATATTTGTGCTTTGAACTCTTGCAGTTGGTGAGGCTGCACAGGATAATTAAAGACATGAATATGTAACAGCTTTCCTCGGGAATGATTTTTTTTTCCTACCCAAAAGTGATTCCTGTAAAAGCTTGTTCAGTTATTCTTTTGCTGAGCTGAGCAGGGAACAAAGAAAATAAAGTCAAAATGTACTGTATTTGCATTTTTCCCCCATTTTATTCAGTGGAATCTGAACTATGGAATCACTACTGTCCTGAACAGTTCAGACAGGAGGACAGATTCGGTGGCCTCCCACGCCTTACAGAAGATGCAAGTTTGCACTCCCCTGGTGTCTTTGGAGCTTAGGTTGTTTGGAGCAATGTTTTTAAAGTACAGAAACAGGAGAGAAATTTTAGTGTCGAAATGCTTGACAGCTGTCCCTGGGTCTGACACAATTCAGGTACAGAAGAAATAGCCACCACCAGAACAGCACACCAGTTACAAAGTCTTTCACGTAAAGGGTGTCGAAAGTAATCAGAAAATGGGCAGACTCCAAGGTCAAGCAGGGTTTCTCCAGAGCCTGCCAGCCAAAGTAAATACACAGACTTTCTTCAAGCCTGAAGTTCAGAGCCCTCTGAACTTCAGATGGTCAAACCAACAAAACACCAAAATTGCAAAGGTATACCTTGGTGCTTTAAGAGACAAAGTTCTGAGTGAAGCAAGACAAGTTCACGCACATACCCTTAGATTGACACTGGCTTGTACATGCACGTATGTGACAACATGCACAATTTTGTGGTAGTAACTTGCACCCACAAATGTAATTTTAGAATACTCAATCTGGCCCAAAGCAGTCTAAGACTGAGAATAAACTTCAACTATTGGAATGCAAAAAGTAAGCTAAAATATCAGGCAAGTGAACTGCACCCAAATCCCAAATTCTGTTAAGTCCTTAGTACAAGTCATACAAAAGCAGTTGCAAAAAAAATAAAACGTATATGGGAGAAGCATAACTCTCTCAGCTACAGGAGACCTTAGCACGTGCATGGCAGCGCAGTTCCCAACACAACTGAAG
>KZ506684.1:0-15178 GCA_002844005.1 Limosa lapponica baueri
TTGGGTATCTTTACTTAATTGGCAATATCTGGTATCTCTAATGTAATAGGCAGCTTCATCTGGTATGACTTAGGTCTGGTTTAACAAGTGAGCTTTCAGGGATGGATACGACTAACAACTTTACCAGCTTTTTCATTTTCTCAGACGTCTTTCCCTCTCCTCTCTTGCTGAGGCCCTGCACCCTAAATGCATCGATCATACGCTTGCACAGCAAACAACGGCATAAGCTTCTGCTGGCACTTACCTGATTTAGCTTAGTCTAGCAAGCATGGATGGCAGCGGCAGAAAAGACAGAGAGGAATGGCTTTTCGCACCTGTGCTGACAGCTTCCTAGGTAGCCCAGGCACACCTTGATTGTGTTTCTCTTTATACTATTCTCCTACCTGGCTAGGTGTAGCTAGCCATGAATCTGCTACATGTGCTGTTAGATTTACTCCCTTTTCCTAAACAATTACTTTTTAGAGCAATTAACAAACCACAGTGCACTGCTTCTTTCAAGTCACACACTTTCATACTTTCCAGGCTCTCTAATACTTCTGTCTCCCAACAGTTAGAGAATCTGAATATGAATCTAAGTTTTCAATAACATGGCAATATATTTTCCTGGAGGTTTTGGGGGGAGAACATTCCAAAGAAAAAAAAAAATCAGAACAAAATCAGAAATCTAGGTTTAGTTCAAGTATCAATAACTACTTAGTTCAATATATTACATACCTATTTATCCTTGAGGATCTGGACCTAATTGATGACAAAAAAAAGCTTGAAAGGTTTAATTTTGAAAGATACACATCTGGTGTGTGGTAACTTCCTACTCTCAGAAGCCCTATGTGGTTTTTAACTTTTGCTATGCTGACAAAGCAAGACTGGAAACCTGTAAGGGTTTAAGGAATACATCCTCAAAAGTTGAGCTTACTGTTTCCCAGTTTTTAAAACTCTTTCCAAAGTGCTACGCAGCTCTGCATTTTCTGCGATAGATTACATAAGGTATTTTTAAATTAGTTCATTAAATTATCTCAAAATTATCAGCTAAAATCAATATACATTTACAGTGAACAGTGGCAGATCTGGGATACAAGGCTAAGGATGAACAGCATATGCCCAGAGCTGGTTTTCTGAAGTATGAAAGAAAAGCGCAGGGCAGTTGAGTGGCATTCATCTGAGACAGCTGATATAATAAGAGGTTAGGAGATGAGTGAGAAAGTAAGTCCTGCAACGCATGATGGTCAGCAAGTAGGCATATGTTGTATCTTCTACATATAACTCCTATTTGATTGAATATGGTGGGTGCTCAACTCATAAGGGGTGACTTACTGTAGCAAAATGTTAAGAGAATCCTGGTTTTCACATGTAGAGGAATACTATGGTGTCTGACGTAATAAATCTAACACAGGAGACAGAAAAACCTGGAAAAGAGACAGGCTTATCCCCTCCAGGTGCTGCTCTATGGCCAACTTGTGGTTTGTCACCAGTTGTCTCCTGGCTCAGCAGGCACCACATCCACCGCTACCAATTGAAGGGATCAGTTCCTGCTCCCTTGCTGCAGCTCCGCTGGAGGTGAGAAAATCCTGCCAAGCTACAGGGATGCTTATCAGTATGGCTATACACATGATCCTGGGAAGGTTTATATCACAGAGCTCTTTAAGGTTACTGGCAGGGATCAACTTTGCAATTCATCTTTGGGGACATCTTCAAGAGTCTCTTCTCATGATGTATCTGAAGGAATTTCTGTGATAGCAGAAACTCTATAAACCCATGATTAAGGCAGTAGTGAGGGAAGTTAGTGCACCTAATCAAAATTGGACTCAAAAGGTACAGCAGGAAACAAGATTAGGTGATAAATCACTTTTTATTGCAAATTTTAAAAAAAGAAAAGAAAGAAAGCAGGAAAAACTCAATAAAATGGTCCAGCTCAAACAAACAGGAGTAATAGTCCAAGAAGTGGTTGTATCCAAATTGTGTAAGTCAAACAAGGGCATAAATCTGAGAAGTTAAAGTAAATAAATGTGAATAAAAGTACATAAGATTTTTAAATTAAATCAGAAAATCATGTGTTTAATTCTAAAGGGAACAGTGTGTGCCAGAATATTGAGTTATACATTGCTTTATTGAAGAGTAGGTCAAGATCTTATCAGCTCTATTATGAGGAATGTCAATAAAAGGCTGTGCAATGATAAAATGTTTAATTAAAAATGAACATTGTGCAACATATGAACTCTTTGTATTATACAGTAAAAGAAGTCAAATGTATTATGTTCTCCTAGTTACAAATTGCACTGAATCATTTTCCCTCCATCAAACACTCTTATCACTATCAAATCTTGTATAAGAATAGATTTATTTATATTGGCTCCTTTACAAATTACTTTAAGATTATCTACCTCCAGGGTTCTTCAAATACTTTGAAAATCTAGAACAACTGTGATGAGAAGAACACTAGGGTCTTGTTTTCTTGGTACTCTTCCAGTTGAGTTAGTGGTATGCTTTGGCGAGTTAATTGACAAAGCAAAAGCTTAATCCTGATTCAGTGTGTTGATCAAAAAGTAACAGGAACTAGCAAGATTAAATATTTTGGTTTATTACTTATATAATATACATGCATACAACATCACCGTCCTAAAGATCTCTAACAAATCAGTAGAGAAGGTAACAAACTCTGAAACCAGGAAGAGCACGCAGAATTAAATGCGGCAATACTCAGGGTAGAAAGACATCATGTGTCCTCCCTGATGAAAATAATCTTACCTCCCCACCCCCTCTGCAACGCTAACCATCTTAAACAAGAGGAATTGCCAACGCAAAGATACTTATCTATGGAGATGTCTCAGCAAGGGATTTCAAGATGGAAAGTATGTTTTTTACATAGTTTTAAAGGAATGAAGCAAAATGCAGGGAGCATAAAATGGTAAATTAGCACCATAGGACTAGGCAATAAATGTCTTAATACATTCCTGGCCTTCCCTCGTGGCATAACTTTGTATAACAAAGCATAACAAGAACATTCTCATTTTGGCCTGAACACGTAAAGAGAAGATTTTTTAAATATCTCTACCACTCAGCTTCAAGCCTCCAACATAAACAGAGATACACATATACTGCACGAACTCTTTATGGCTGTAATTCTAAAGACTCAGCCTGAACTGGGAGGGGTTTTTAATGAAATGCATTGTAAGTTTCCTAAAATAAGGTCTACCACTAGAATGGAACTTCCAATAGGAGTTTATGAATGACCTTAACGAACCTGAGATACTGAAACAGAGAAATCAAATAAGATATCAGATGAGAGCATACTCAGCACTTTTCATCTGTCCCTTTTTTCCAAAGCAATTAATACTTGCATTAAGAAAATGTCCCAGAGTCAGAAAAAGCTTTCATGTCACATTCATGCTTTTGACAATCAAATTTTAGCTTTATATGTCACAGACCAATTTTAATATACTCTTATGCTTGCTCTCTACAATGAGTGGAATATAGTAGAGCAAAGAGCAGTTAAACAGCAAATCGGCTGATAGGAAAGAAAAATTATGTACAAAGAATTCTGATGTCCTTTAGTATAAGTTTTTGTTAGTTATAAATGACCTGTGGGCAATATATTGTCCAACTGTAGGGGTGTGAAAAAGTCTATTTTACTAAAGCACGAATAATACTTAAGAACAACTTATCACCCATGGACAAAAAATATGCTTATCACATCAAAACAGTGTGTAAAGGAAAATCCACAATACACTCAAGGAAAGAGTTTGAGATATAGAAACTGGCAATATTAAAGAGCTATTAAGTGATCTAGTCTTTTCTCTCAGAGTTAAGCCTTGTTTCTTGCAGTCCATTTTATAGCCTTCAACAAGCAGAATAGTTGTATATTGTTTCTTACCTGTAGGATTGCCACCCCATCCTTTGGGAAATTATTCTGAAGTCCTTTCTCTCTTTTTATCAGATAGTATTTCCTGAGAGTCAGTCTATAATTACCCCTAACAATACCATCTTATTTAAGGATAGAAAAATATAGGTATAGAAATATGTTTTTCTTTAAGCATAGGATCCCTCAAATCAAGTACAAATAAACTTCAATAAGAGAGAATTATTACCTAAGAAGCAGATTTGGTAGTAATATTAAAAACTAAGTCCTCAGAGGAGGTCTAGGGAGAGGCATGAATAGAACAAATTCTTCACCAGGAGCCAGCAGAGATTCCCAGGGTCATGGCCTCGCTAAAGTTAAGAGAAAAACTCCTACTGATTTCAATGGGGCCAGGATAGCATCCCCATATTTTATTCATAGTATATCATCACAAATGGAAACTACAAATGAAGCATCATGAGGCGATGTGCCTATAATTCGTAATGTTTTCTTCCATCGTAATAGCTAAGACCTCTCCCTGAACTCCAACGGAGGCAAATTAGTTCCACATGTCAGATACCAACCATAATATTTTCCCTTACACTTGGTACAAAATGAGGGGATGCATTACAGCATAGAGCAATTAATACATTTCTTTTTGTGAAATAATGCATGACAGAACAACTCAGAAAAGACGTCGCTCACTTGAAAGTGGTGAGTTGCTAGCCCATGAAGAGCAGAAGTAGGAAAAGCAATCAGTGAAAAATAAGACAAATTATTTTTCTGTCTTATTTAAGATGTAAGACATCTAAGACTGTCTTACATCTTCCTCGTGGTTGCCTTACTTGCTTCAATTCAACCCTTCTTTCTTTGCAGGTCTCCAAGTACCCCCACTTACAACATCACCTCTGAAACTGGGATTACAATCTTTCACAATACAAACTGAATGAGGCTAGGTGGTATGGTTCCCTGCAATAGAAATCTAATATATAGGATAGGACTGCTAAGCATAGGCAACTAGTGTATTTTGCATACCCTACAGTATCCTGCCAAGGGCTCAGCTGCCATTCCAGATGGTTGTGGGTCTATTGCACATTTTGTGTCATATTTACCAGTCCCATCTTTAAGGAACAAACTCTCACCTCAACATGTCTTTTACCAGTGATAAAATAGTAAACCTGAACCAATGCCTTTAGGCAGTATCTATTCATTACACTGCACTTTAACCAGCGATGATGTGCATAAATAACATGCAAACATTTCTCAAAATCACTCTCATTAAACCATTCTATTAGGAAAGAACCTCAGCTATAGAGAGCTAGTTAAGATATGCTACTTCTGACAACCCATGCACAGGGACTACAGACTATACTTGTAGTCACAGGTAACAGGCACAACATCCCAAGAATGCTATGGAACAAAACTGTAAGAGTAATGAAAGCTCCTAGAACATTGTGGCCCAGTATAAGACCTAGATGCATTAATAGCTCTGTTCGGTGGATACAAAGAGGAAGCCACCAAAACCAATGGCAAATCAGGGTGAAATGAAACATGGATCCAGCACAATACTCTACTTTCACAACTCCCTTCTCCATTGTCATAGTTCTACAATTACCCTATAGCACTTCCTCAGGGTTTGCTAATCACAGGATCCACTCCAAGCAAGTCTCTTTCCCAGTTTCTCTGGTTCGAAGCTTTTCATATATATTCTTTTTTTCTTTCCTAGCTCAAATTTGCTCTAACCCATTTTTTGAGGCACTGTGTTGAAGAAAGATCATGTGTACTGGATTCTTCTGCTGCCATTTCAATAGTCTTTAAAACTACAAGCAATGAATTTTGTCCAGTAAGGAAATCATTGATATTATAGACACTATTTTTTCTCACAACCAATGATAGGAATTCAAATATATCCTTTCATTTCCTAGTTTCAGTTACTGATCATGAATGGTGGGTTGTGCTGCAGTGCAATGGTGGTATCTTGAAAATATCTTCTGTTGATAATTTTAGAGGTACAACCAAGTAATAGCAGCAATAACTGTGAGATCAGTAACATTTCTCCAAAACTTTGAAGACTTAAAATACCTGTTTGACTTCATTTATATTAAATAGAAAAGTAATTATGAACTTGATCATCAAGCCATGCCCTTGTAGAAAAAAAAGAAACTTACCTTACTCCAAGAGACCTCTTCCGTTTCCCCGTACTAATCAGTGGTGCGTGTGGGATCAGCAGAAGAATGGAGCATCAACCAGACAGAAGCTGACGCCTACAGAAAATGTTACTTTCCAGGCCTGTAACATAAAGACAATGCACAATTCTTTCAGAAACACTGTCTCTGTAAAAACATTGCACTGTGTAATTCCAAGATTATTGTTGATCAATTCATCTCTATCAAGTCTGATCTTTTACAAGGGGAAAAAAAATAAAGACTTCACCACACTTCAACCTGGCAAACTCAACTTGTCATCTAGAGTTCAAGCCATGTTTTTATGGGTTACATATCATCATCAGTAAACTTGATCAAGTTTTTAAATATAATGAAGTGCCCTTCTTTGAAAAACTGATTCCTGCCATTTACAAGTAAAGATGCTGTTACTTTTGTTTATGAGCTTTCTTTTATTTGCCATGCATCTGGTATACAACAGAATGTTGAATACCATGGCAACAGTTTCAAAATATGCAGTAATTGTAAAAGTGTGAAGATAAACATTGTAGAGTTAGACATAAGTGAACTAAAGACGTCTATGTATGTCAAATTGAAGGTCATATTATTAGAATTTCATTAATTTTTCTGATAATGCATTAACCAAAATGGAAACTGACTTCTGCTCCTAAATCCACATGGGCTTGTATACAACCAATATGGACACACACAGAAAAGGAAGTGGAGGAGTTGATTGTTAAAGAACAAGTTGAGACTACAAGGAATACAAACCCCATTAAAAATATATATATATAAAATTTATAAATATTATTTCCAGACATTCTCTTTTCACAGTCACCAGCACATTTTGAGCCAAATTCAAGATAGCTTGTAAACATGCATAACTTCAATAGAGTGGCAATCAAGTTTACAAGGGATTAATTTAATCTTTTATTGTGTAAAGTACCAATGACTTAATACATCCCTTACCCTCTTTGTTTGGAGTAGCAGAATTTTACTAGCACTCTACTTTTACTAAAGGTATGCAGCCCACAGTTAAAGTATATCATTTTAAGGCAAGAAGAAAATGTCTTGCAACAAAGTGTCTTTCTGAGTTTGAAGTTCTTTTAGTGACTGAAGACAGAAAATAAATATTTTCAGTATTTTGTTCTAAGAAGTTTGTAAACCAAGTGCCTACCTGCAGAATGCAAATAAAATGTTTTCCTTACAATTGATGTATTTGATAATTAAATGATTATTTCTCCAAGGCAAGTTTATTTTTCAATTGAAAGTAATACATATTTTAGGTAGGCAAAAATACAAAGCAGTTGATCTCAATATAGTATACATCCCTTTCATTAACCTGAACTGTTGAATTGTGTCTGTATTTATCATGTCTGGGTATGTACTTGGATACATACATGATTACAAGACCAAACTTCAAGAGACCCACAGTTCAAAATGTCAGCCATACACATACTGTAGATGAGTAGGTCCAAACAAGAAAACAAGCCTGGCATGCTTCTAATTGGTTTTCTGTATTAGCATACACAGAAATTCCCACAGGGAAAGCCATGCACAGGTAAAATTACTGGATTTCAACTACTTTCACTGACCAAGATCTAGATGGCTAAAGTACTATTCTTGATCTTCAAAGTCACTGGAGTTGATCTGAAAAGATGCAGCTGGTCCCCAAATCTTTGAACATTTTTGGAATGGAGCTCACAAATAGAATTCTGAGGTTTTCAAGCATTTGAAAATATTTCCTAGATATGCAAATCTGCCCTGAGAAAGGTCGCTTCTCTCATGTCATTCAGTCAGAAGCAGAAGTGCTAGGATTCTTTACTAAAGGTGTTTGAGTCAGTGTGACAACTAGAAAAATAATAAAGAAACTATATGCGGAATCATTTCTAGATATTATAATTGATTCTCTATCTACCATAGTCTAATGAAACAAAAGAACTATTGACTCCCAGGACTACGCTTGAACAGTGGGGATATTTTTCCCTTCTCATAAAGGACTGACAACTAATGTTCTTAAAATGGTAAGGATATTAACTATCTAAATACATTTATTACCCCTTCAGCCTTTGTATTTTCTGTATTACACTTAAAGAATGGTTAATTTTTATAATTACTATGATTTAAAAATTAGAATGTCAAAAACGGAGATGTTTCTTCTGCTGAACAGATATTAAGTGGGAGATTCACAAAAACAAAAAAAAGGCTGGAAAACTTTTGTAAACTTTGGGTCTATTTTCCTTTTGAAAACCTCCTCAGCAATTGTCATTTGTTGACATTCAGTTTCATGACAGCAGATTATTGCAGAAAATAAAGTTTGAAAATGAATTTGAAATTAATCTTTCAGCAGCCACAGTTCTGGCGCAGGGTATTTGTCACCCTAACAAATGTGTACTAGAATTAATCTTTATACTGTACAAGGCAGGAAGCTTCACAGTAGAGCAGATCACAGAGAATTATCAGATTTATTATCCTTTTATTGATCTTCTTGAGGCATTTGGATGAACTGATTCTGATATTCTGCTCCTTAGACATATCAGATAACTTAACAAATTTCAGGGCAGTTGACCATGACCAGGTCAATATCTCACAGGAAGTTCTTGCTCATATATACCCATCACTTGCCAGGAGCATGTCTTTTCCGATCTACAGCTGTCTTCTGATATACAAAACAGACTACAAACAGAGGAAGTTAAAGCACCCTGATTTTGTCTTTTGAATTTAGACTATATTTGCGGCTTAATAATATGCTGCTTTGCATAAATACTTTGAAAGATCTCCGTTATTCTACTGTTACCTAACTATCAAAAGGAAATGTGTCTTCAGAGATGAATCACTCTTACATTACCACTTTTTGCTTTTAAAAATGTCAACTTCAGACAAAATGGACAGCCTTCTCCAGCATGTTTTATTTTGAACTGAGGAGCAGAACAAAAGGAAGGACATTTAGTAACTTTTTAAGAGGCTACATGATCAAATCTGGCAAGGGAATGTGTGACTTACCATGGCAGATGCAAAGCCTGACAAAACTGTTCTCTAACCACGCTAAACACATCCCATGCTTCTGAAGTACAGAAAACTGCCCTCCCTGCAAATCTCATCCTACTGCCCATTAATAATGGGTTCCTCCTATTATACCATTAGTTAGGAGCCTTTATACCCTACAGAGACCAAGGCTATGTCCAGCCTAGGACATATCTAAACCTGGAGTCTGACCCTCAACTCACCTCCCGCTCAATCTGTAGGAGCCACCCGGCACAAATATCCTGAAATCTCAGGTTTCCTCCTGGCACAGCACAGTGGGCTACCTCATTCCTGTCACTTGGACTCATGGGAGGCCAAGCAAGCCAGAGCTCCGAGGCCACTGTACAGCAAGTGGTAACCACTAGCTCAAACACTCCCATGTCCAGGGATGGAAGAGATTGTATCAGCCCAGGGAAAAGAAGGATGACTATTCCTCCTTCTCCTTTCTGTCCTTCAGCTCTGCCCTAAACCAAAGTAAAGGCCAGGAGGGAGGGAGGGAGGGAGAGAGGGAGGGAAGAAGAAAATACAGAAGTCCTTGGCATGCTTATCAGACCGCTATCTCAAGTTAGGCAACAGCGAATACTGAGGACAGGACTTAATCCCACTCCTTTATGGTTTATTCAGGACTGTAGGAGGTACTTTACTGATGAGATGATGCCTGCAGAGAGAGAATTCTCTTGAGGCTACACTTCAGCAGTGTTTCCTTCCAGCTTACCTTTTTTTTCTTTAAAAGTCATGCAAAACATAGAAGAGGAAAGGCAACACTGTTGGGAATGCTGTCCCTCCAATTCTTTTTTCTTACTTTAAATGCAGAAATATAATTATTAGACCCGTTTCTCAGTATGAAAGTTGAGCCATTTCTTTTCTTTGCGTGAAAGGGTCAATACACACAAGCCTCTTTTCAAGAAAATGCCCCAACTGTCAGGCTACAGGTAATTCTGACTACATTTTGGTACTGAGGACCTGATGTCCACACTATGAACATTTCAACTTCAGTTTGCTTCTGCCCAACTGGAGAGCATCTCCTACATTGGCTTCATCTGAAATGAAACTGTTTCACGTGCTCCAAGATACAATGCACAATAAATAGAGACGATTTTTTTCTGAAACTCTATTTCACATGCATACATATGAACTGCTTCTGAAGTTAATGGAGACTACATATAACCTAGAAGCAGTATGAGCCAAGGAGCTGAGATGAATTGCTGAATTATTGACTAGATAATACTAAAAGAGAAGGTAACAAGTATACTCAGAAAAGCTTTTTCACCGAAAAAATTTCCCCCAGAAAATTTAGACTGATTAACTCAAAATTATAAAAATAAAGAGTAACAGGCTAGTAATTTAGTCTGAATATTTTCCAGAGCAATTCAAGGTAAGAGCCCAAAGATACATTTAGATATCTAGAGAGAAACAGACACAGCAAGTACTTTTTTTTGGTTGGCACTATGAATAGAAAAAAATAAAAGTGCTTCTTGGTAAAGAAAAGTCTTCGCACCACAAATCTTTCCCAGTACAGTGGAGTTTTCTTATTTAAATTATGCAACTAACAAAAAGGAAAAGGTTATGAAATATTTGAGAACACATGGTCTTTTCCACAGAATTAGATGGACCCTAGAGGTGAAGAAGAAGAAAAAATAAACTGAATTTACTCATTATGAGGTATTTAAAAGTCTCTCTACAAAGTCTTCTAAGAATTCAAAGTTTCACTGAATTTTCACTGAATTTTTAGAGTTAGAAGGGACCATACAGATCATCTAGTTCAACTCCCCTGCTGAGGCAGGATTGCTTAGAGCATGTTACTCAGGACTGCATCCAGGCGGGTCTTGAAAATCTCCAAAGAAGGGGACTCCACAACCTCCCTGGGCAGCCTGTTCCAGGGCTCTGTCACCCTCACCGTGAAGAAGTTTTTTCTCATATTTGAGTGGAACCTCCTATGTTCCAACTTGTGCCCATTGCCCCTCTTCCTGTCACTGGGAACCACTGAAAAGAGTCTGGCTCCATCCTCCTTCAACCCACCCTTTAGATACTTATAAGCATTGATAAGGTCTCCCCTCAGCCTTCTCTTCTCCAGACTAAAGAGTCCCAGCTCTCTCAGCCTTTCTTCATAAGGTTTAACTGAGGATGTTTCATTTCTCCTTTTCCAGATCCATACATTTCTGAAGGACTAGAAATTTTGAATCTACAATTCACTGCTTTCAGTAGTAACGGAACAATTGATCCAACCAATGCATGCTGGGGTTTTCAAGGAAGCCTGAGGTAAGAAAATATTCAAATTACTTTTAAATTCAATGGGAGTCAGATTTCTAACTCCATAAGGCATGTTGAAAATGCTGTCTGTAATGTCCAATATCCTGAAACCAAAGAAATTAAAATTTTTAAATTCCTTCTGTGAACTAGTAACTATTGATTATTTAATGGCTGATTAAAATTTCTTACTAAATGCCTCCAGAATTTCACAGCAGAAACATCAGCACTCATATTTCTATTTCTCATAAATGCCAATTCCACCTGACATTGTATGTTATTCAACATGAAAGATATCTGGAAAATAATCCTGCATAGCAGTAGGCTACGGCATAAAAGCAATCCACTGAACGCTACCAACAATGAACCAGCAAAAAATTTAGCTAAACAAGTAAAAATATGAGCCTTTCATAAGAACATATTTTATAAAGTTGAAGTTAGTCATTTGAAGAAGAAAAAAAAGTTGGAGATCAGATTTGCATCCCTGTTCTGCTCAAGCCCAGCAAGAGGTATTTGGGATTCCAGTCCACCAGCTATTCCACAATGACTTCTCCTATTCCCATTTGTTGCAGCCTTTATCCATTTGTTGCACCAAAAGGCATGAAATCCGTGCTTCTTTTGCAATGAAATGCAAAAGCAAAATTAAACAACACAAAACTGTTTTATGAAACTAAATTCTTGGCTTTCAGCTGGCTCTAGGGCTTAAGGATGCGACCTGCAATCACGAGTAGCTCAAGTCTAATACTTGAGAAATGAGTCCCTGCACAGATCAAGACCAATACCAGCTCCTCTCCTGCCCAAGGCAGAAGTAGCCCATCCTTGACTCTTTATCACAGGGACAGCAAAAGGCAATTTTATCAACATTTCTGAGAAGCTTTTAGCCAGCTGTAATCCTTTTTTACGATTCATATAATCTGAAGACTGCATTTTCTGGTTGGGAAGGTATTGGGCTCATTTATGGAGGAAGAGATTTTGGGGTGCACAGACCTCACTGAGAAGCTGCATGTGGTTCTTCAGTTGATACTTTCAAGAGTTGGGAACACCTACAACATATGAGGCTTGAGAATGTCTTTGTATAAGCATTAGAAATGGAGAAAGAGGTCAAACTGTGTTTGGTCTAATAATGAACGAATTATCTAATAGCAAAGAAATTCTAGTATTTCAATCCAGAAATAAAGAACAGCATTCCCTGTTTACGTGCCAGGTCAACTTTATTCCTGTTTTAAATATGGAGAAATGAGAGCACTGGGAAACTGTGCAACTTTCCATCAGTAAAAGGGTAGGCGCTAACTAAATCCAAGATTCCTAACTAATGCATATCCCGCCTGTAACTGCCTTCATTGCCTTTGCTTTCTCTGCAGGGCACATTGGTTTTGTCCTTCAAAAATCTCTCTTGCACATGAGAACTGAAACCTTGGTCAAACGAGATACAAGCAGAAAAATTGAAAAGGTCTTAAGAGGCCACAAATAATATTTCCAAGCATGAAATGCCCCAAGTTTATAGAGCAAAGAAAACATTTTACAATATTTGTAATCAACATAGGGAGTCTTTTATCGCTTTGCAGAAATCTACGCCAAGAAAAAATTGCAGCTCTTTTATTTTTTAATGACGCAGCATGCTGTTAATTTGGATATAATGCCAAAAAGCTCCATAGTGATATTCAGGAAAGAGTTGTCTAGAAACCCCTCAATGTCTTAGATAAAATTGAATCTGAATGGCTAAACCAATTTGAAAACAAATCAATTTAAAACTAATTTTATCCACAACATGCAGCTTTTTTAACAAACAACTTTCACCACAACAGAGATACTAGCAATATCCTTAAACCCAACACATGTATTTCTGTTCCCGATGTTACATACAAAACACGAACACCTTTCTAGTACTACTCAGACTACAGAGAAAAGGAATGCCTGAATGCTTCCTCTTTTGCTGTCTCATTCCCATCATTAAAAACCAAATCCACCTCACAGCTAGGCAAACACCTTGGAATTTCTCCTGCCCTGGTTTCTTGCCTATTCATCAAAACCATCCTCTCTCACGCCTGCAGTTTTAAGGTTATACTAAGGTTCTCCACACTGAGTCTCTTCTCTTCCGGCCAAAATAGGTCAAGACTGGCTTGAAATCTCACCAAAAAGACATGTATTCTCTTGCATTTTGTATCCAGAATCCAGACACTGCAGGTATGGGGTGGGAAGGAAGAGAGAGACAGAGAGTTGTTGAAAGTGACTGAAGGTAGCTGAGAGGCAGCCCACATGCCCAGAGTGCAGGGCAGCCCAGAAGGGAGACACAAAACAGATCTCGCTCATCTTCTCCTTTCATGCAAAAGGCATTTTTTTATGTCCCCAAAAGCTGCTTTCTAGGCACTTTTACACTTGTTCCTACTACCTCAACAAACGACTGGCCACACCCTAGCATGCCCAGCACTATAATATTATGCTATAGGGAAATACTGCTCCTCTGCTGGAAGGCTTCATAGCTCAAAATCTAAACTTTGCCACTAAAAAAGGCAGCTACACTGCCCATCACTAAGCAAAATTGTTCAATGCAGCCTGGTTCCTTAGGCATTAATTGTAACAGAAAACAGAATTATAGTCTGATTTTTAACAGCTTTTTAACCTAGCAATTGGCACGTTTATACATGCATATACTCACACACACATATGCTTTATTAAAGCAATGTCTCACTTGTCATTATTTTTAAATGTTATCACGCTCCATCATATACATTCTGTGTACATAAAGCTATTACTCCTATTTTATCCTGTGAAGTTAATGATAAGCCTGACAAAAAAAATCACTGTACTCCAGCAAGCCTCCAGATGTCGGCACAGCATACTCAGCGCGGGTTTCGCATTAACCACTTCATGCCTTGCACAAGGATGGGAATGGTAGCTCTTTCCAAGGAATAAGTAAAAGGTCAAAACCTCTCAGAGCCCATCATACACTGACTGGATTGAACTGCTGCCACCTTCCACTCCCATCAAGAAAACCAACAAGACTGGATAAAGCAAAGCACAGTACATCGGTGGCAAGATGGAGACCTCATGCATTTGTACGGCTATAAGTACTGAAATAAGAACATGCAATAGTAAGAGATGTAAGGGACAAAAGGTTGAAAATTAGGGGTTTTTTTATCTACCATAAAACCGCGTGAATAAATTGTCACCTCAGTCCCAGTCTCCATCTCTGAATTTGCACAGGAAACAATCTTGCAAAATGCATCAAAAAAATAAAGCAAATAAATTGTATTGGTTGACAAAACAAGGAGCCTAATTTTTTTTTAAATCAATCCCTATTAACTGCTAAAAAACAGTATGTTGTTTCTTCCATGGTACTTTCAAAAATATCATGTAAACCCAGACAGCAAATGACATCACACTTTCTTATCGTTCCAGTAGTTATGATCTGGCCCTGAACATTAATGTGAGGCAATACGAAGTTTCCTGTTACACTTTTTATTGCTTTTGAATCCAGCCTGAAACTTCACCTTAACCTTCTAAGTACTGCATTAATCACATCCTCGTTTTTTGCGTTGACATAAGGATAGCATAAACGTAAAGAAAACAATGATTCAATATTTTCGAAAATCTGAAACAATACCATCTTTTGTCCTCTTTACTCACCCTTTTATAATTACACTTATATTAGTTCTTATCAAAACAAATCACTACTCAATTACAGTGCTTTCAAATCAAGGAGAAGAAAAGACATCTGCAGAAATGCAAAAATATTTTTGTCTAAGTTTAAGTTTCAAAAGGAAGCATAGAATCAAGCTGTTCTTTCATTAATTCTGAAGCATTCAGAAGTTTCTTCAAAATGTGCTTTCTGTTTTCCCATTAACTTTTAAAGCATCTTAAAATCACTCGGGAAAAAAGAAAGAAAATAATAATAAAAATTAAAAAAAAAAAA
>KZ506684.1:25099-53299 GCA_002844005.1 Limosa lapponica baueri
TCTAGAGGTCCCTTCCAACCTCATTTATACCATGATGCTGTAATCACCATGATTGCAGAAAGACTAAGAATGTAATTTGTAGGAAGCTTTACAAAGATAAGTACATGGAGTACACATAGGAGCTTGTAACTGCTTTTTTCTTGATGAAACTTGAAAGAATGAAAAAATGCATGTCATAAAAGACAATGAACCTCTCCTCTTTCAAACTGGTTACTGAGAACCATCTCTGTGAAACTATCAGCAAGAAGTTACCTTTGTCATCAAAGACTAGTTTGGAAGATTTACACAACTGACCCTTATTTACATTTATTTTATTAAGTACATAACAAATTACAAAAAATACAATGGCAAGCTTTTAACTTCTGAAATCACTTGTCATTTATAGCTTTGATTGTTACCCTCTCACGACAGCGGAGTTTTTTCTCACAGATATTTGTACAGAACCAAGTGTTACCTAACTCCTGGTGAAGGTTCTTGGGTGTACAGCAATATTACACCAACAAAGCAAACCAAACCAAACCAAACCAGACCAAAAAAGGTATTAATGCCAGGGAAGGATCCTGAAAATATTTAGCAGACATACATCTGTGGGTGGTGGTGGCATGGGGAGGGCCAGAAGATGAAGCTGGTCATTTCACTATATTTCTAACATTTGTTCTAGATAAGCAGAGCAACACCAGCAGGTACAACCCCATGCTGGCAACTATCGCTAATGGCAGAACCCAAAGGGTGAAGGGATGTGCTGGGCAGACATTTGAAATCAGTTCAGCTGTTGATGCGCTATTGCTTTGTTCATACATATAATGCCAATGCAAAAAAAAGCCTTTGCCCCTTCAGGCTTGGCACTATATAAACAGAGCTCCCCTTCTCCCACAAGCATGCTAGGAAGCCTGCACAGCACTGTGCTAGGTGGATAATATACTGGCAGTAATGCCTCCTTCGCCCCTTAACCAGTTCCACAGTGATTGGAACCCCAGGATTTGGACCTCAAAGTGACCATCTCCCTCTGGCTGAACGTGCTTGGACCTCCTTCCCTCAGACCAGACCTGGGGTTACTGTCTCTATGAGTACCTCAACTGGTTCCAGTTAAGTTCAGGTTTTCTCCCACTGGGACTAATGACACAGTGGTCAGTGACCAGAACAAACCCCTCAGAATGCTCTGCTATTTGCTCACAGGGGAGAAAAACTGGAACAAAAAGGTCTGAAAATAGATTCACATGCTTCCCTATTTTCCCTTGAAGTTCACCATTCCTTGAATCCTCTTCTAAACCCCTTGTCTGTTCCAGGCCCTTTCCCTAGACAAATATTGGCAATTAACACTCCCTCTCCCCCCACCAAATGAATTTGTAACTGTTTACTGATCCTCTGTGCTCTAGATGCCAGCTAGACAGAAGTGCTGTATGTTTTTACATTGGCTTCTAGATTCTATATGAACTGTTACTTTGGTGCTATCATCATGCACTTTCTCCAACAAATTCAAAGGCCAAAACCACATAAAAAATAAAAAAAAGCAAGTGATTATATAATAAAACGGTTTTTTTGTGTGTGTGTATAGAAGTGACCCTAAAAGGAAATTAAACTACAGACTTCCAAAGTAGTTTTTATACTACACTCTTACTGGCATAAATGGAACCAGCACTTCTTGGCACTGGGCTTGATAACATACAAATGTATTAGAAATTATTTCCCTGCCCTGAAGACTTCATATATTTTTTAGCTGCCTGAGAAACCTCTAAATCAGTGGTTTAATTCACTGGCTAGTGTTTCAGAGAGTTCCTATGAGCCATAGGAGTTAACTTAATTTTCTTCAGGGCATGAGTTTTAGGTTACATTTTTTGTTTGAGAGAAATACATTCCAAATGTCATCCATGTGCTTTCCTCTGCCTAGCAATCCCTTGCAGGCATCATCCTGCACATCTTTTACTAGGGAGTTAAGATGGGCATCTTCATTCTTTCCTACTGGGCTTTTCCTCCAAAAGATTAATTTCCAGTCTTCCTTGTTTGCTTTCTGCTGGGCTTGTATTCCCAGGCTACTTCTCTAGGAAATTGCATGCTTCAGACTATCTTTAATATCTCAGAAGCCTGCTTTGAAAGGGCCAGCTTGTCCTGAAACAGGATCCACAGATAAACTGGGTAGCCATCGGCTTCAGATACAAGCACCCTAAAGGAGAAGGTCAGATTTTTATTCTTAAAAATCAATTGAAAGCATCTACTAGCTCTGGATGTTTAATAATATTTTTAGGATACTGTTGTGAAGTTTTCTCATTTGATTCATTTCACTTTAAATCTCTAATATGGTCTTCTATTTGTACTGTTGATTTATGCAGTAACAGATGTTAATAAATTGGCTGTAATCACGTGCAACTACTGTTGCCATTGCCTATCTCTGCTATCCTTTTTATTCTATCTTTTGCTCATCCTTTCACTAAGGCATAAATTCAACAAATAGTTGAAGGTTCTGAACCTTGTTTCTTCAGTTTTCCCCTGACTGGTATACTGGTACCAGTGTCAGAGTTCACATTAGTATGCTCAGGCCAAAAGAAGGGTATCAAAAATGCCAGTGTCTCTGAAGTCTTCAGAAACCCACTGAAACCTAAGAAAGACTAACTCAGCCCTTATGAGACCTACTGAAATGTGAAATAAAAAAGCACAGAGCACTTTTATGAAGCACTGAAGCAGACCCCCTTGGAAATCCAGGGACTACTTTTCCCTTAGTGAATTCCAAATGTATCTGAAACAGTGAGGGATGATCTGTACTCCTCATGGGCATTATTGCTTTTTATTTGTTCAAACTTCAGTCTGCTGAAGCTGTACTAATTTATTCCAGTATCGTGATTAATTATCACCACCCCAAAACAAAAATATACACTCAGTGTGTGCTATAAATAATCACAATTAATTTTGTAGAAACAATCTGATTTTTGGTTCAGAGTAACTGTAATAGGGCCACCCTGATTCGATGCATTCTTGTGCTTTTCACTTTTAAGTTCTTAAACACATCTGCAGTTCTGGGCCTGCTTTCCATGTATAAGTATCTCTCAAAGGGTACCAACCTAATCAGCCTCCTGTGTCTCATTTGCACTTGAGTCTGACTCAGAAGCACAGCCACTGAGAGCCCAGGAAAGATACAGTCAACCTGCTTTTGGTTTGGGGCTTCTATACTAGAACTGAAATTTGCCTGAAGCAGCGCCTGATTGAAGCAGCAAATAATATTCTGTTTAGTCCTAGTTTGGTGTTTATTCAATGTGGAACAAATACAAACTCTTCAGCTGTGAAGGTCTAGAGCTCTCCACTGAGCATGTAAACTGAAGCATTCCGAACCTGGCCATATTTGAGCAATTCTCATAGTACTATGAAAGGTACCTTCCCTTCTGCCCTGCTGCATTAGCTGAAGGGCAGAAGACACTTTCTGCAAGATATTGCCTAAATATTAGTGGAAGGTAGGGTTTCCTGTAAATTTCTGAATTCTTTTGGCAGAAAGGGAAAGGGAAGAGTGAAGAAGATGGATAATTTTAACTTAAAAAATTTCAGTTTGCCAAAAATGGATTGAAAGCAGGATGTTAGAATAGAACATGCTAGGCACCATTCACAGACAACACTTGCCAGCCTGAAGGCAAAACCACTGTAAACCTGGATGATACAAAACAGCAGTTCTAAGCAACCATATACTGAATATTTTAAAACATTAAATATGTTAAAAAATAGAAATCTATACAACAGAAAGCCTACATCCAAAGTCCAAGGAATAGCAGTGAGGTCAAGGGGAGCTGAAGAGTCTCTACAGCATTTAGCAGCAAGTGCATAGTTACAAGTGTGGAAGTGTTTAAAAACTTACTTTATGTGACTTTTAAAAAAAATGTTCTTTCGGGTGTATATTGACCTAAAGCATGAAAGTTCCAAGCCAAGAAACTGGAATTGCACTTCCTTCATCCCAGTCATCAGCTTCACGCTAACTGAGTAATAACAACACAGCTATCCCCTACCTTTCAAGCTGTAGACTTAGTGTTTAAACGGTGACTTGTTTTTCCAGATACGCAGTGTAAAATCCCTACAGACCTAGAAAAGGAAGGCAATAAAAGGCAGTTAGAAAAGCATGTGTTTTACTAAGTTTGACTGGAGGTCTGTTAATTTCTGTTTTGAGATCTAGCTGAACACATCAGTTGGAAGCAAACTGAAACGATGCTGGGCTTGAGGCCTTCTGAATTTTCAACACTATTGTGCCAATAAGGCGAACTTGGCAACATTAAATCATTGTCACATGCCAAATGTTCTGTTCATAGCTACCTTCAAGTCCTTGGGCTGAACTCACCAGTTCTTCAAAATCCGTCTTTTTGTGAAGACACTTATTTATTCATTTTCTTTCTTACAGCACAGATAGTTCTGAGGCTACTAGAGCACAATTAATTTGCATATCAAAATATCCCATGTCTACTTGGTCAATTAACACAAAAACTCCACATATTTCTTTTTTTAAATTTACATTTCAAAGTAGGTGAGACATGTTACACCAAAATTAATAGCAGCTATGATAGGTCAGAAAAAAAGTAACATTCTCCTCAGTGCAAAAAAAATACTTTTAAAAGTTCGCACTGTGTAATATCTTGCCTCATTTAACTTTGAAAAATTCCCTAACTTATTACTTTAAACTAAGGAGAAAAATACCTACATTATCACTTGAAATAATGATTAAGGTTGCCTCCATTGCAAATTCTGATTATGAAATCTCTTTAGTTACAAGATAAATAAATTGGCTTACAATCTTTCTATAACATATCAGAGCACCTCTTTCAACCAATGCATAGTCTAAACTAATAAATCTTGCAGAATGCAGAGAAATCAGACTCCAAAAGAAGAAGCTATGATATGACCATTTTTCCTCAAGTATCTTCAAAACCAAAACTCTTTATTTTGGGACATACTCAGCAGGAAAGCTGGAAGTACGGGCATACAAAAGACCAAAGAAGAAGAAAACTCAAAAGTGAGAAAAATATTTATAATTCTGATGGAAAACATTGTACAAACCTAGCGTTTCTCTTTGATTTTTTTAAACTGAGGGTATATTTCAAGTAATCTATAAGCAATTTTAAACAACAATCTGGACTTTCAATATTGTTAGAAAAGTAAAGGACTATTAAAACAACAACATCTAATACCTCAAAATATTCTATGTATTTTTTAAATCAGCATTTTTCTTATTATATTCACCAGATGTTATTCCCACTAAATAAGAAGCTATCTGTAACCATTAAGTAAAGTTAAATGCATTGAAGGACAATTAATCAGAAATAGCATCACTTCCGATATAGCTATAGTACTTCTTATATAGCTGTAGTGCTAATGTTTAATTATAAGCAAAACGAAGACATACACACATGCACACAAATGCCAGAGGCCTTAAGAAATCATCGCAGCATGATCTCCACTTACATATGTTTCCTTGTGGAGTGCTAACACTATGTTTAATGGAGACTGTGGACTGGAAATATCAGCAAAGATCAACCATTGTAAATCTTTCTGCAAGCACTGGAACTGACACAGCTAATTAAACTGGTTCATATAAGAAACAGGCAAGTCCATAAACACAGTAGAAAGACAAGTAATTCAAGTAGTTAATTCGCATAACAAAAAGCAAGTCCATAAAGTTGTCTCCAATTCAAGGCTGCCCTTAAGAAGTGGGGTC
The DNA here is from genome assembly GCA_002844005.1 of Limosa lapponica baueri. Taxonomy (NCBI): domain Eukaryota; kingdom Metazoa; phylum Chordata; class Aves; order Charadriiformes; family Scolopacidae; genus Limosa; species Limosa lapponica. The sequence continues at coordinate 30,780 of KZ506684.1, forward strand.
TCCTTAAAAGGGAACATGTAGAGGCAGTAAGGGTCATCAGCTCAGCATTAGACAGTACATGACATGGGCATGAATCAACTATCTGCTTCCAAAGAGAAGCAGGCTAAAAGTTCGTGGAAGGGACAGGAGAGGTCCTCTTGTCTCTGCTCAAGTCTCTCTCTACCAATTCCTGCGTCTTAGCATTCCTGAATACATCAAAAAGAAATCAAGATTCGGTGCAAGAAACCCACAGCAAAGGTCCCAAAGTAAGCTATTAATTTCTCACTTTTGTATTATTACTTTTGAGAATTCAAAATATACATGCTTAATAAGAGACACATGAATTAAAATCCACTGTCTTGAATTTCAAAGCATCAGTTGTTGAAAGAGTCACTTGACAAGAAGGTGGACCTCTTTGGTTTATTTGTTCAATTGAATAAAATGGTATATATCCTGCAAGTTTTACTGAGGTATTCACACTACAAAAACTTATTCTTCCATCTTCTCCCAAAGTAAAGTGAAAAGTAATTTCATTTTCATATTGGTTTCAGTACTGGAACTAGCAAGACTCCTGGCATTGCTCCTTATTACAGGTTTTGCCTTTCATCAAAGACAGCTTTGTTAATATTATTGAAATAAGACCCACTGGATCTGAGCAAGCGAAAGTTCAAACCTTTTTCAGGAGAGTCTGAGGGTACTTACTGGGAGAAGAGCGGGAAGGAATACAGACCAAGGAAACAAATGGCCCAGCTAGATGACCTGCAGAATATTGACTGAAGGCGCAAACATCAGCTAGACTCAAACAGAATACAAAAATGTAAGGTTTGGGTAGGACTGGATTTTGTCGGGATGTTCTCATGTTGAGCTTGGAGAACAGGAACAGGAAGATGGGGGGAGATGTAGACTGTTCTGCCACGCACACAACTTTCATCTTGATTCTGGTTTATATATCATACTTACAACACAATATAAACTCTTTGCATTCAGCCCCATTTTCACACCAAAAAAAATGGCTTCCCAAAACCCAGCTGCTTTGGTTTTCCACAGCTCTTCCCTGTCAACAGCTAAGCCAGCTATGAATGCTGTCCAAAACTTTCACAAGGCAAAGGAAGGAGGAAGAAGGAAAAATGACACCCCTGTGCTCCGAGTGGAGAGTTTCACTGCTGTCTTGGTCATCATGCTTTGTGAGCTCCAACTTGGGTTGCGGAAGTGATCCCTGCAGCCAGCCATCCTGCCCTTCCCTATCAGCCTGGGAGGAACAGATGGAGCAAAACCAGGTCTTCTGCAGTGGTTTGAGTGACAACATACTGCATTTCCAGTTTTAAAAATATATACAAATGTCAAAGAGGGATCTAATGAAATGTGCTTGTTCATAAATGCATGCTGAAGTGAACAGGAGAAAAAAATGTTGCCAGTGGCAAAGGAAATAACAAATAACATTTAAATACAGAAAGTCTCAGTGTACTGTGAAATACTATATATAATAAAAAATACAGAAAAACATTAACACTCCAATTGCTTACAAGCCCATCTCACTGCAGATACAGGGTTTTTTCCCCCAATTATTTAAATATTATTTTCAAATGTCCTAGCTGCAACTTTGGAAAGCATAATCCAAAAGATTCAATATAGCTACTGATGCAGAAGAAATGCAAAAAGCTATAAAAAGTAGTCAGGCACAGAGCACAAATCTTTATTTTATTACTATGCATAAATGAAAAATTATTTTGGGAGGTAAAGGATGAATACTGTGTTTCCATAGTTAGTTTGGGCCCAATAGCTCAAATAACTTGCTGAGGGAACACACCGCAAAATGAAAAAATACAGATTAATAGAAACTTGTTTCATCATTAACAAGTATTTTAATCAGCCAAAGTGGCTTCCAAATTGATTCAACTGATCTTCCGAAATTAGAAATCAATTTCAGTAAACTTACAACTTGTAGATCATCTCTGTACGGCATGCTCTAAGCCATTTGAAGATATTGTTGTGAAACTTGTAAATTGTCTGTATCTAAAGTTCAGACATAGAGAGGTCCTTTGTATTGCCAATGTCTTGGTATGTATGAAGTACGCCATATTTGTTTTCAGACAAAAATGTTTTCAAAATATTTTGCTTAAGGTAATATAACAAACAGAGAACATGATATGCACCTCAAAGACATTGCCCTGGGGCTATTTTATTCTACAGTCATCTGATATAGGGACTTCCAAACTCCAAAGCACCTGGACTGGCTGCCACCACAGAAAACATATTGAGCAGATGGCCTGCAACCTGTTTCAGCCTGCAATCTCCATGGCCCTAAAACATTAATTTTAGTAAAATATGTAGTGAAACCTCATCAAAATGTGTGGTATTTGTAAAGTAGAATCTCATTTTAAAACCTTCTTGAATCAACATAAATTTAATTTGCATTTCATTGTGCTACTTACTATATGCCAGGCACATAACCCAAACCTATATCAGAACACCATATGCACCTCCTGCCAAAGAAAAAAACACCACTTATTAAATAAAAATAAGACTAAAAAAAGAGTCGGGCTACTTGTTTATGAGCAATATACTCTCTGATCACAAATGAACACTCAGTCTACAGGACCAGACTGGACCTAATCTGAAGTAAAAACCTTAAAAGTCTCCCCAGGTGTGGACATCAGGTCCTCAGCACCAAATTTTTAGTGTCCAGTTTTTCAGATTTGCTTCTATTGCATTCTATTATTTGCTAATGTAAACAAGCAAACTGATGCATTACATTCTAATTAGGCTTAACTCTGAAGAGATACATTTAGAGTTTTAAGAGCTTGATAAGGTTTCAGAATCATGCAGCTGTTCTCATAAAGATGTAATGAAAGTGCCAAATCTTTAGGTTGGTTTCAGACATACAAAGCAAACATAAGAGGTTTAAACAAATGGACCTTTACTACTGTTTACTCAGGGGTGATTTGACCTGAACTGCTAGCAGTATGCAGTGGTACTTCTTGGTGTGGGCAGCCACCACATTTCTGGGACAGTCCACTGCAACACCAGCCACATGAATACAAACAAAAAACCTGGGACCATCAGTTGTGCAAGTCAAACTGTACAGATGTGAGATTTTTGAAACTAATATTCAGTGGCTTCCTAGCTTTTCACAAACACATTTTTAAAGTGTTTCTTTTCTGCTAGCCAGCTTTACAGCTTGAACTTTATGTAAGTCATTTGTAAAGATATTTGTATACCAAACATCTGTAACAAACCTAGGATTTCATCCAGGCAGAGAACCACTAAATGCGTTGACAGGTACCCTGGCCTCCCCAATGGGCAGCTGACTGACCTGCAAACAGTTCTGGCTGCCAAACTGTGTCCTTTAAACAAGTTACACAGTAAAGCAGACTCATTCTACTCTTGCACTCCACAAATATTTATTCATTCTCCTAAATCCTCGTTCTGCATCCAATTGCTCTTTGGCAAGCTGCAGGGCCAAACACGTCAGGCCTCAGCTGCCTCTGGAGGCCCGCACGAGCTGCACCACTTTATTTTTCTTGTCCTAGTAAACTCCCTTCTGAATTTTGGGCTGAGTTGTCCCCATCCATGCCCTTTGTAAATGCTTCCCCAGCATGGATTTAAGCTCTCCTCTGCAGCAACAAGTGAATACGCAAGCTGTACAAATTCCCTCTGTCATGGTACCTTCTCTTCTGGAAAGATACTGGGCGACTCAGGGCTCAGCAGATGTTGCTTTGGAGAAGCACCAGTGACCAAAGAGGCAGTTCTGAAGAAATGCCATAAGGCACCTGTGTTGTCCACAAAACAGGATGAACAGGAACAACAGAGAGACATGGTGGGAGACCATGGAACAAGTTGCGCTACGATTTATTTAGAAAAAACGAAATACATGACAAAAGAACAAGATTTCTGATCCTACAGTGAGGTTAACCAACTGTATAGATTTTTATCTCAGTCTCAGCAGCTTTAGCTCCCCTCACATTTCTGATGATTGGCAGTAAATGTATATTTTCTATTACATTAGACTTGTCAGACAGTTCTCTAAAAATATCAAACTTCTATGGTATACCAGCGAAGTAAAATTTGCTTTCGTATGATGAGGTCTGTGGGTGGGCCTGGCTCCTCTAGGAGCTATGTTATGTTATGACAGAAGTCAAACACACACAGGCTCAGAAAACAGACCTTAGAACATTCACTCTGTAAAACAATTTTCCTTAGTTATAAAACAGTAACTTTGCTCTGTCCTTATATGTAAGGATAGATTACAATACGGATTACTTTAAACAGTGTAAATTATTCCATAGCAGCAAATCTCAGTTACAAAATGTAAAGAGTACGTAGTCAAATGGTGGAGAAACTTTAGGTTGTATGAATAGATATATTTGAGTCTTCTAGTAAATGTTGGCTTCATTCTATGATAAACTGTAGGGAGGCAACCACTGCTCAGTTTTAAAAAGCAAAACCCTTACCTGAGCCCTGGTAAGCTTTACATTATCTGCTGATGCCTCCTTCCAGTTATCTTCCTAATTCCTAGTGATATCTCAAATTCTGACTTTCCAATATGCAAGTAACTTAGTCTACGAGCATGCTCAGCAGACTTTTTAGCTGAGCAGCTTAAATGCTAATTTTTAAACTGCAGTGTCCACGCTTAATAGTTTACAATGCACTAAAATCAAACCCAGCCTCTTTGTGAACTGTTACAGAATTCCCTGCCAAAACTGGTTCATCTCTCCCCAGCTGTTTTAGCTGCAGAAATTTTCCAAAAGTGCATCAAAAAAAAACTGTTAAAGTATTTTATTTTTCTCCCTTGTCTCACAATCAGAGATGCTATCACTATCATCTACTTTTCTCCCTAATATCAAAACAACAAAAAACCCCAAAACAAACCAAACAAAAAAAAACCAAACCACCCAGCACTTTCTAAAGCACTTCAACTTCTGAGCTTCACAGAAGCTACAATGCCAAAAAAAAACGTATCTAAAGGAAAACTGGAAAAGTTGTTAAACTTCATTACATATATCATCTCTACTCCACCCACAGTAATTGTGTTTCATTTGTGTTAAAGGTGCATTATCTTCACACCATAAGTCTATGCCAAAAAATTTTAAAGCTACCCCTAACAAAGAGGGGAAAAGGAGTAGCTGTGCTTACTTTGTCACTTACACTGACCTATTTAAAAGGAGCTTTCACAGTAATTTAAAAGTAATCAATCACTTAAGGACAAGCCAATCTTTCTATTTACCCAAGCCAGACAAGGATTGCTTTTCTAATTTCATAAGGACTCATTACCTGGGAGGTGAAAAATAAAAAGTTAAAGTATAAAAATAATTGAGGTTGGCTTTTACTTAGCTTAACACATAAACTGGAGAGCAGATTTACAACTTTGAAAACTTAGCACTTCTGAGTAGTATAAGATACATTTCTACATGCCTCCAAAAAGCCAACGACTTTGTATTGACTAAAGACGCCTCTTTCGGCCATTCATCTCCCAGTCCTGCTTTGCTCCGATAAGTTGTCATTTTAATCCTCCAAGTGCTTCTGATGCACTTAACACCATAGCACATAGATATCATCTGCTTTTTACCTCAAGAACTTCCACATGAAAGCATTTCACACCGGCCAGCCTGGAAACGGAAAGATTTGTTACAAGAGTAAGAGTCTGTCTGCTGGTCTTGCTCTTCCTAAAATACCTTCTGCTGGTCACTGTGTTCTACCTCTGAGAGGGGTCCAGCCTCCTGGAGGGACCTGCAGGGGAAAGGACATGGGGGGCTTGGCCCCCTGCATGGCAGGGGGGAGGAGGAGTCCCTGTCCCATTCCTGCTCCCTGAGGTGTGGCCAAGCAGAGCCAGCACGTGCTGTGACCATCCCGGCCACCACTAAGGCTACTGAAGATACTTATGATCTGATCCACAGCGCTGCAGGCCTGATGCCAGTCACTAGGCTGAGGGGTGCCTTGCCACCCCACAAAGCCTGGCACCCTCAGAGGAGACATACCACAGGCGTGCAGCAGCTTGGTCTGGGCCTGGCTCCAGGGGTCTCCTCCAGACCCAGCATGGGATGTGCTTTAGCCCCAAAAGAGCACTGTCACCTGTCCACTGGCCCCATCAGTCACCACCTGAAGGATACAGTGAATAATGTGAACTCCTGACGATGGGCATCCATGCCACACTGCTCCAGGGTGCTGCATGATGGCCCAGGAGCCTCACATCCCTGGATATTTGTCTGTACTGTCTGCTTCCCCTCAACAAGCAGCTCTCCCTCTCCATACTGATATTCTTCTTCATGGTACAAGGTAGTAGCCCTGGTGATGTTTGAACCCTCCTACCGCCAGACAGTACATAACCATACATAATACCCTGTCCTCTCCAGCAGCAGGAGACATCAAGGTTTATCACGGATCCCAGGTGACCAGAAACAGGGAGCCACTGCCATCTCCACCCATGTCACATCAACCACACTGCTCCCTGCCACAAAGCAGGCAGCTCATTCTGCCACCACTGGCAGCTCACTGCACTGCCTGGGCCTTTGGTAGGACCCAGCATGGCTGTGATTGACTGCAGAACTACAGTCTGTATAACTTAGACCAGACAACTGCTTTAGCAAAAGATTTCAAGAGAAAATTATAACTAAAAATAAAAAAAAGAGGCTTCCTTCATTGCAAGGAAGATGAACAACTGCTCAAGAAATTGTTAAGAATACCTACTAACTTCAAGCTGGTTCAGCTTTTCCTGGGATTCATTTTTATTTTCACATACACTTTGATATCCTAAGTAATCAAGTTGGGTTTTTTGGTTGCTTGGGGTTTTTTTGTTCCCCCTCATTTCCCTTTCCCCTCCCCAGTAAAGCTCATGCTCCATTCAAATAAAAGCATTTAAAGACAGTATTCCTAAAAAAGCAGTCTTACTCTTCTCCTTAGCACCAGGGAACAGTCTTCTACCATCTGAGAAGGGAAATGATAGCTTCTGTCCTTGGTGCAAGGGCCCATTTCTAGAAGACAAGGGCTCCCTCTTCCTCCTCAGTATTCAGCCCATGAAGTAGATTTCAGGTTCAAGCTCCTTTTTCTTGAAAAAAAATTCATTTCTTGATGCATTGTTTAAAAGGAGAAGCATTTGAAATAGGTATAACCAGAGGTTATCCCTGGAAAAAGGGTTGGGCTGCTAATGAATATTACAAACCAGCATGATATCAGCTCTCCAGAGGAAGTGGGGGAAGAGTACCACCCTGAACAGGGCCCAGCAGCAATGAAAAAAATTAAATCCTGAGTTAAATGAGATGGGAGACATTTCATAATATATTCGAGATTAATATTTTATTCATAACACAACTAGAGGAAATAATTAACCCTATAGATAAGATTTTGTAGTAATAGCAATAAACATGATTAGAAATAACATTATCACCTTGTAATCCCAAAAGTGTACTCTGTTCATCAGCTGAAACTAGACCAAATCTAAAAGAAAGAGCATATACAGCCTCAGCCCATGCAGGGAAACCAGGAAAATATTCAGTCATGCAGAACATGAAGTACAGGGGAAGGAACAAGTAAATTAATAGTCCATTGGCAAGGACATAGTATGATATTTAGGAGTTTGATTGTTCCTTCCAGGCTCTGCCACTGTGAGCCTCTGGGCAAGTCACTTCACTCTGAGAACCAATTTATATATCTATAAATTAAACAAGAGAGTAGAGTCCTCTTGGCAGAGTGAGAACATTTATGCTGGGGGCAACAATTCTTAAAAAGAGTTGGCACTAAAAGTGAACATGACTCTGCTGAACATGAGCTCCCGATGTGCTGTTGGGGCCGAAGGGAAAAATGCATCCCCGGAGGCCTCTGTGGAAGAAGCCTGAATAGGACTGGAGAACTTGGATTAACTGTATACTTGGCACTCAAGCATCTAGTGTTGGAAGGCTGTATCAATGTTTGGTGTGTACAATTCAAGAAACTCACTAAAGAGCCTCATAAATAAAGGACTGGATGAAACTCTTTAATGCAGTTCCATTTATCCTATGAAAATTATGTCTGTCTTGATCATTGTCAAAAGAGTTTTGACAGCAGGCTCTTACAGCTAACATGCAACACTACAAACAAGCTCTAACAGACAAGTTCACATCAGATATGTGATGCAGATACACAGCGAAGAGTACTTCACCACTGGAACATCTTCCCAAGGGTGATGACACGTTCTCAGTCCTTGACCCTTTTAAATTAAGATTGGATCTTGCGTTCTGAAAATCATACTTCAAATAAGAATTCATTCAGATTACACACAGAAGGTCAGCCTGAATGATCACATTTTTTTTGTTCTGCTTTTTCTTTTTAATCTATAAGCACCCACTACACTCAACAATGATTTAGGCTTATGCAATTCAACAGACTTTGTAAAACAGTCTTGAAAGCTCTGATGAGAAGTCACAGTTCCAAAGTATTGTTCATGGAAATACTGGTTCCTTAGTATCATGTAATTCTCATATTGGTGAGTTACTTATTGAAGATACCTTTTTTTCTTCTTATATATTAAATTAACAGAACAGCAAAGAACAACATACGCAGTAAAATCACAGCATACAAAACACTGTATACACTGCACGGTTTAGACCAGTATACACAGTTATGGAAAAGAGGTGACCAAATAAAAGCTTTTGGGGAAAAGCTCTGTGTAGGAGTATCTACCACAAAAGTATATCTTCACAAACCTGCTCCCGGCTGCAGGTTTTCTCCTCATCTAAATCTTCACTGTTGGGTATCTGAAGCTTCCCTCCAGCTGCTGCCTACCTTCCTTGCCAGCTCAGCCTGGGCCCTTCCCCAGCTGTGCACCACTTCTCATCCTGGCTAGGACAGTGGTCTGAGTCTCCAGCATCTACACTCTCCAACTGCTAGATGACTCAAACGGACCTTATGGGCCAAACAGCCTATAACCAAATAGTTCATTCAAATAACATCTTTTGTCCTTAATTTACAGGGAGAGAGAAGACCATCCAACATGTGGGACGTTGCTTTTAGACACAAGGCACTAAGATTACTTTATGCTATTCAGTTGTTTTTTTTTTTTCTTAAAAAAAAGGCAAAACAATAGGCTAGTTCCGTTGATACATGTTGATCTGTTGCATCACTTCAGTAACACAAAGCAGTCATAAACCCCGTTTAATTGGCGTTTTAAGGCAGGTTTATGACTACAAGCATTGCTAAAGCATTACAAAGCAGAACAAGCACTGAACCCTTTCCCTGTTATCCCAGGCACTACAAACATCAACAGATATTTACACTGTGGTCTATCTATTTATTGATTAAATTGCCAATTACCATTTTCTGCTCTCTGATTTCTCCTCCATTCATCATGTGTTCAGCTACCTTCAGCTAGCAAGGACCAAAGAAATCGGATGACATTTTGAGGTGACCTCTTGCTTTTATATGATATATACACATACCTATTGTATGCATCTAACAGAAGCTAAAACTCTGGCATGTACAAACTCAGCGTAAGACTTAAATGGATTGTGGTATTAAAAACTGAAATTAAATTAAAACACGTGGTGGATTTTTAAACTTCACCTTCTACTGATGACTTGAATTCATGCTAGAGTCGTGTTTTATAGTTCTTTCTATAAAAATTTGGACTATGCAACTTTCTTTTTTTTAAATGAAAATTAAGATTGTTAACTAATCTTATGACCTCAGGACTTTAAAAACTCAGTGCACCCTCCAAGTTTCCAATGCTACCCTTGTAAGTTCCCTGCATTAGAGGTTTGCATTGAAGGAACAAGTTTTTCCTAGTGCTTGTCTTCAGGATGTTTTTTCCCACATGCTGTACACGTACAGAGGTGTTGATACAGGATAACATTTAGCCATTTGCTGCAATAAGTAAATAACTTGCAAAAAGCCATATTGCTTAATAACTAAAGTATTTAAGATTTAGAAAATTATTACTATTTGGATTAAATAGAAGGTAAGCAAAACTTCTTTGTCCCAAGTTATATTTTTCTTCCAAGTCCATAATCATAGAAAATATTAACATACTTAAAAACATACAAAATGAGCAATAGTAAATACTTGTTTTCTCTGTATAAATATAGCCCCTTTATAGAATAGTAAATGCTCTATGGATTGTATCAAAGACATCATATACTGGACTAAAATTCACACTCTTTATGAATACACAGTAAGATATGTTCGTAAGTACAAGATAGTGAAAGCAGAACAATGAAAAAAAAAATAATCTGAAAATAAAGCCTCTAATGGATCTTGCCATCAACTACAACTGACTGAAAGCACTAAAAGAGGGACCTCACAGATTTCTCTGAATGCATATTGAACAAGCAGGCAATATTAGTTATGGATTCAGACTTGCAGTTTCTGTTTGTCTTTGTTATTTTACCACAATTCTCCTTTAAAAAAGATGAAGTTTCATACAGCAATTGTTCCTTCCTTATTATAAATATTTTGATGGAAGATTGCCTCAGCATTCATTTTAAATGCACATGTAAGCAAATCAATTTTACTTCCTTGCTGTAGAATTTGAAAAACAGATACAGCAGGATTCAATGGGTCAAAACCATCCTAATCTTAGTTAAATAAATAATTATGCAATAAAAAGCAGTGAATAAATAGTTAATAAAAAGTACCAGTAGGTTTTCTTTTTTAAAGGCAGATATTGTGAAACAATGACTCCAAGACATATTTCTTCCCAGAAACAGCAAAAAAGGTTAAGAAAGTTAAAAAATAACTTCCTCTTGTGAAAATTTTAGATTTCTACCTCATGGTTTCCAACCTATGTTAGCACTATGTATCACCCAAGATGTCCATTCTCAGCAACTGTGTGTAGGTCTTCATACAAGCACGTGTACTGTGGCACAGTTGCATTTATAATCTGATCATAATGGGAGTGGTAGAGGGGGCATTGTTCGTTCTCTACACTGTCAAGGAACTGTAAGTGTATGCTTGACCAGATCTGGGGGAGAGGGATCATAAGACCACATCTGCATGTGAATTAGATAAGCCAAGTTTCACAATCAGTTCCAATTTTCAGTTACATATATAAACATATAAATGCCCGCACACATTTGTAGATCTATCTCTGTACTTATATTTAGTTTTATTGTCATCAACAGTATGCCAGCAGGATACTGTTCAAAGGAGTTGCTTTATAGATGCAATCAGGGATTTCAAATGGAAACTGTTTTCATCAAAAATTCTCCCTTCATCAAAACCAACTTTTCTATTTATGGAAACGTACTGGCTTTAATTTAAATGCCACTGGTACACAAAGACTAATGTGAGACTCTAACTGAAAAGATTTTAAGTGTTTCAATCTTATTGCAATAAATATTTTCCCTCCAATTTTTTTTTTTTTAATTCAGCATGTTTAATTACCAGGCTTCTGTTATTTCTCCTCTTTATAGAGCAATTCTAACAACACACTTCTAAGAGGGCTAAAATTACTCTATATAGAATCTACCCGCAGGGCTGTGATCTGAATGGAAACTGTGTTACTTGATTCATTGCACAGTATGTTTCTGTTGTACATGTTTTTCTCTGTCACCATATGACAGAAGTACTGGCACAGTCCTTTCCAGTTTATCAACATTCGGGATGTCCCAAGTGAACCAAATAAAATCTGCTTTTTGTAAAACTCCAGCAGCATGCAGCCTCCAAGCCAAGACTGAGCTCACCTTACAACATTTGAACCAACTCAGACAAATGATGAACATTTCTATGCATCTCTCGCACAATCTTTTTTTTAAAGATTTTCCTCAAGCTACCAACAAGTGCTCCTGCATGGCATGACCTGAACAGACTTCAGCACTGATCTATTCTTGACTCTCCCAATTTATTGTTGACTATGAATAAGTATATCAAGTAAAGTTTCTTTTTCTCAGCTTTCACTCACTGATCCTTTACAAAATACTCTTTACAAAATTACCTTTGTAACAAGCTTCCAAGTTTTTTATTTTTCTACCTGAGAACTTCTACCTTTCCCAAAGTCTCCAGTTCTTCCAGGAAACCCATTCCATGGCCGTTAATACCATGCTACCTATCCCATGGCTTTCCTCTCATTTAGGACACTAGATTCTCAAGGAACTCCCCTCACCCCAAACCAGGAGACTTTCAAGAGGGGTTCTGTGCAATGAAATAAGCAACTTCATCTACCTCCCATCATCCGCACTTATGAGGCACTACATAGAGCTGCTTTATGTTTTTCAGCTTTCCATACATGTTTGCTTGAGCTCCTACAGAACCTGGTTTAGCAACAGGGGACCTGCTGGTGTTTGGTTTTGCTAATGAATCCTTCTTCGAAAGGAAAAAATGGGTGAAGCACAAGTAGGACTGAGACTTCTACAAAGTCAACATGTGCTTCACTTACCTCACATGCACTTCTACTGCATTATGTAGGAAACTCACCTCATCCTTTTCCTGTGCCCTGCTTCCCTTAGGGGCATTGCCTGTGCCCAGAAGGACTGTCTGGTGGGAAAGTAGCAAGGGTCCCTGGACCCTGAATGGACATGAATTTCCCAATCAGAGAAGGGGAAAAAAAGAAAACTAATAAAGTCATTTTACCTCCTATATAAGCACATACAGTGCATTTGCATGAGGATTTCCTAAGTTCAGAACACATTAGTTTTCCTGTGTATGCATTAGTATTTCCTGCACAAATATATGGGAGGCCTAAGCACATACCTAGCCTCTCTGACTGGGTGCTTCACTTATCTTTGTCAAGAGGCAACTGAAGGAGGAAAAAGGAAAAGCATTTCCTCTTGCAATAGGACTTTTCACATTACTAAACTACTGCAATTATAACTGTTGCACAAACTGTTTCTGAACACACCTGAGAAAACTGGTGACCTGAATCCATTGACTATACCAACAAGTCCAACAGCCCAAACCAGAGCTTTTGGAAGTCAATAGAAAGCCACATATTGATTTATAGGCTGTTGGATGCAGGCCTTACCAGTTTTATCAGTGTATAAGTATATGCCCTAAACTGTAACCAAATATATGCTTACATCTGGAAGCACTTTAAAAATGTGATTAAAATATAAAAACCATATGAAACACATGATTTTGCAGGAAATTCTAACATCACAACATGCTGCTAAAAGGAAAAGCACACTACTGGTCTGGTCCCTGGTTGCTGAATGGACATGAAATGGGAGAGCCCTGAAGGGGAAGAAACCCACTTTCTTCAAAGCAATAATTTGCTATTGCCTGTACTGAAGAATCTTTTCCTTCAGAGAATTCTCATGGTTTACCCACCAAAAAGGGTGCTCAGAAACACACAAAAAAGAGCAACAGAGTCCTTCATATGCCACTTTCAGAGTAGCCTTTATGCTCTGCTTTACCAGCCGTAAGCATGGAAGATTGCGCTAAGGAAGTCCCTCAAGCTCTAAATGCCCTGAAGAGGGGAAAAGACGGGTATCCTCACGACTGTATGCACAGCAGATATTGGAGAAAGGCCACCCTGTCTAAATGCCGGAGAAGTCTCTTGCTGGCAGTTCAGTTCTGCTGCACAAGAGTTTGCAGATGTATTGCAACGGCATGCAATATGATGGTAATCTCAGACACCTATGCAAAAGGCATTTTTGGAAGCACTGTGCCCTCAACATTTCCCATGAAGACATGCAAGACCTATTTTAAAACATGTTTTATGTATTATTTGTCTGTATATTAAAGAGGACCAAGTGCTTTTTAAAATCTGACTGCTTGCCTTAATGTCTGTCATCACATTGAGCTGTTAGGAAACACTATCTTCACTTGCACGTTTCCATCTTGTGAAATCTAACTAAACACATAGTTAAATATTACTTCAAAAGAATTACATCAAAACTTCTATCTTCTAAACAGAATTTTGTATTTTGGTTCTCACATTATTGTGCTGTCAGTTTATCATTAATTTAAACTATCTTTAGCATGATCAGCTGGAATGTATTCATTTGCTTTAATTTCTGGTTTGGGTTTTTTTTCATGCTGATGCCCATAGCATACTCAGTGATGGACTATGAGGCTTATGCAAAACTTGTTCCTTGACAGAAATAAAACTATCACACAGAACCATGAACTTTCATGTCTATTACCCTGCCACAAAGAACTTGCACCAAATTAGAAGTATGGTTCATTAAAAATGAAGTCCCTAGACAACACTGAGGATCATAACTGCATGCAAGATCACTTAAAATGAATAATAAGAAGAGGGCGATTAGGGAAAAATGGGAAAAACTGTGTCGTGGTTCAGGGAAAAACTTTTGACTATATTAAACACACACAAACCTGCACTATTGCTGAAATGCAGGATTTTAACATTTCACATTTCATTTGCTTTAAAAAACATGTACATAGTGTTCCCTCTGTCATTCAGTATTTCAAAGTACAGAGTACATCCTAATTGCTAATAAATTTTTAAATTCAGCTACAAATTCCATCCAAAACTTGTTGCTGAATGGACTTCTGTCTGCAGTGACCTGAATCATTAAGAATTCCTCTTGCTAGTGGTAATATTCCTATCTTGAAAAATACCCAGGAGAATATTTAGAAGTAGTACCTTTCTAAAATAGTCCATAAAAGACAACTGATACCCAAATGTCACAGGCTTCTATTTTCCTCTAATAAACTAGTGATTGCTGATGATCATCATCTGACACTCATTCAACTTATAAAACAAGAGCATACTAACAAAAATCAGTTGGTGTTTTCCCTTATCTTGAATAACTTTAGGAGAAGGAAAATTACCTTAGACACTAGCTCCAACATTTTAGAAAACTTTATCCATGTAATCAATGAAATCATAAAAGGCAACGGTGATTCATTTCCATTGATGTACCTTGTTTGGTCGAGAAATAAAATGCTCTTTATAATTATTATTTAAATAAGAAGAATAGGCAAGCATTAATATTTTTGGTATTATCATTCTCATCTTCAGAAAGGTAATCCCAAGTCTACAGAAGCAGGCAACTTTAGCAAGGTAAGATGGAATCCATAGGCATTTTAAATGTAAACAAACAGAAAATACTGAACTGCTTTAAAATCAAGCTTTTATCCTCATCTAAACCTGTCTATGCTGACTTCAAGAGAGCCAAGAAAAGAACCAAGTTCTGGCTAAATTTCTAGTCGGAAAAAGTAGGTTTTCCCTAATTTAATTTTATTGTATTTAGCATCTCAGCATCCTTATCTTATTATTTATATAGAACTTAACTACAGTTGAGCATCTCATATGAAAGATTAGCATGAATCTCATCTTCAGTGCAGCTTGTGATGACTGAAATAGTATGTGATTTTTTTCATGCAGGATAAAATGCTCAGTAAACAGAAAAAAAAACAAACCAGCAAACAAGATGTTCTTGTTTGCCTATAGCAAGCAGTTTACATCCTTTCAAGATCTTCTGGCATTTGGTCCTTTATTCTTTTGCAATAGCAAACCCAAGGTGTCCTATAAGCACCAGATTGAATGAAACCTGCTTTCCTACAGATTTGTGCTCTTTGCTCTGTAACTCCACATTCTATCTTCTCACTGCAAATGGCCAGATCTCTCCACATTGCCTATTACGCTATCACCTGGCAGGAGAAACTGTGCTGTGACTAGTCTGGGATTGCGCACATTTTGTTTGGCCACTGAGCCACTGCCAAACAGAATGTATAACAGCTATGTTCTGCCTGCCTTTTCCTCAAAATTGGCACCAATCTGGGTTTCTTTCCTCTATACAGTCACAGATTCTTGTAAAACATGATATTC
Source organism: Limosa lapponica baueri (assembly GCA_002844005.1). NCBI lineage: Eukaryota > Metazoa > Chordata > Aves > Charadriiformes > Scolopacidae > Limosa > Limosa lapponica. Next base: position 46,459 of record KZ506684.1, read on the forward strand.
ATTGATTCAAATTTAACTGAGAGAGACAAAAAGATTCAAAACCCATGGAGGAGGGAAATTAAAAAGGGGAACAAACAAACCTTAGTAGAGGTCTCTCTTAGAAAGTGAGAGTAATAATAAATATTTAAGAATCATAATGTTGATAATGTGACAGTTCACCAGCTCTGTGAAATGTCAGGCCGCGGTTTGGGTTGTTTGGTTTTTTTTAACAGATTCTAAGATTAGGCTCTTAAATCCATTTTTAGGAACTGTGATGAGTGACCCTGCTTTCAATACAGCAGGAATCTGGCATCTTACTTTAAGTGTGACATATACCATAGTTAGCACTTTAAAATACAGGATTCCTTCTTTCTGGCTTCAGACATACCAATGAACACCTGTAAACAGATCCAACCAGGTGTAAATAATTACACACAGAACACAGAAAATTAGACCTGCAAAGTTAAAAACAAAAGAAACCGACTTATATAGATATTACCAAAGTAAGGTACTCAGAGCTAAAAAGGAACACGTTAATTAATAAAATAAATAGAAATACTAAAAATACTTTAGCAGTAAGAAATTACGTGCTTAAAGTGATTTGCCTAAAGGTACGAAGATGTTAGATGACACCTTGACATTTCTAAATCCAGAGGTAGACTGAAACTTTTAGAACTTCCTAATGCTGCAGTAAACTCAGAGTAAACCCAGAATGACAGAGATGGATACAATGTCAATGCCACTGTTTACTACATTTACGTTTCTAAATCCCCATGAAATGGTTACCTTTTCAAATATCTAAACTGAAATCAAGGTGTTCAACCAAGGTGATGTCTGAAGTTTGAAGTTTTTTCTAACAATTCATAACGGGAGTGTCTTAAGAACAAATTCCACCACCTGAAAATCAGGCTGATGTGCAACTACACATAGATACCATATGCTGCTCATTCAGGTAAAAGAGTCAAATTTCCATCTAAAAGTTTTTGATGTTTCAGTTCTGGGCAGGTGAAAAAACCTGCTTTCATGTTTTCCCTTTTGTAGTCCGTCTGCAATGACTGAAGAGTTTTTTGCAGTCATGATATCAGACCACGTATAAAACACCTTACTAATTTCAAAGTATAGCTGAGAAGATCGAGGCATAAAGAAATTGTATTTACAGTAATAGCATCATTTGGTTTAATAGATAATTACTAAATAGAACATAAGGTAAGTGTAGTTAAATTCCCTTTCTCCTCAAAACATATGTGTTTCCCTATAGACTGTCATGTATTGCTTTTGCTCTTCTTTTTTTCCCCCAGAAATATCTGGAGAGTGGGGTAGGAAGCAGTTTTGGCCAAATTTTAGGCAAAAGTGTTGTGGATTCTATACATGAAATTAAGCACACCATTAAATAAATATGTAATACGACTGGGGTCTTAATATTACAAAATAAAAGATGCAATGGATAGAATAAAGTAAAGATTCTGCGTGTCACAATCACACTGTTTCTGATACTTAAATATTAACCAGAATAATTAAATATTGGTTCAGTGTTTTTCTATGGAATTTTCTATATTTCTATTTAAAAACCATTTCAAAAGCTGTATTCGCCATGACCTGCTGATATGCCAAAAATAAAATGTGTATACACTCCATAATCTAGTAATATATGGCAGGATGCTGTTTAAAAAAAAAAGCAGAAACAACAGGTTTTTGAATATAAGTGCCTGAATAAAAGAAAGAAACTTAAAATAGTGCTACCTTTGAGGTAAGATGAGGGAGGTAGCCACTGCCTGTCCTGCCAGAGAGCAGCCAGACGGCCAATTAGCTGGGTTGTGTCTACCAACTAGTCACAGCACTGTTGTCAATTGCCTGGTGGTAACATCTGGAGAGAGGCAGAAGTTGTTGAATTATTGCAATGATGTCTATGGGGCACGAGAAAAAGAGGGGGAGAAAAAACCCCAATATTTCTGTAGATTTTGAATAAATGCAGCCTGCTGCTGCTCAAATTATAGTCCAGGAAGGCTTCATGGAAAAAAACAAACAAATAAAAAACCCCATCTCCTTGTATTATTCCTTGTATTATTAGCCATACAAATACACATAGCAACACATAGCAACAACAAGAAACTTGAACAAGCCTTATTCACTCAGAATGCCTAATACTGTCATTCCTTTTTTTGTGAAAAAACGTCTAAAAATTTATTGTGATTCTTAGCTTCCAGTTCAGTAACAAAATTAAAACAATTCTGGGAAACAGAACCAACAGCAGCATTAAAATGAATAATCCACATCAAAATTGAGTTTCAATAGCACTTGAAGAACCTGGAAGATGGAGAGAAGGTTGATTCCTTCTCCATGTAAGATGCCCCAAGATGGCAATCTTGCTTCCTGTGCTTTCACTTCTCAGCACCCACCTAAGTTAACCTTGGATACGTGCTCATGCAAAGCTCTTCAGCATCGTGGTCTCTAAGGACAGGACACTCAGTGCTGTACATACGCAATGCCTAATTTGTCATAGGATCCTGCCATTTGCTATGACAAATAAAAAAATATCCATGTGTACCCTAACACTTACTGCCAAAAGACATGTAATAAATAGCTACAATTTAACATCTCCAGTATATAACAATTTAGATCTTTTTTTACCTCAAACCCTTTAAAAATAGTCCACAAACCACCTGTTGATCACATTGTTTCAAAAAATGCTGTTCAAAGACTTTTGTTGAGGTTTTTTTGTTTACTTGCTTTTAACAGGAAAAGTATAATTTATTCCCACTTCTGCTGCTTAAAATAATTTTAACATATTTCCTTTAACAAAAAAAAAAAAGAAGAAAAAGAAAAGAAAATTAAAAAAAAGAATCACCTGTGGTTTGGGACTATACAATGGAAAATTTCAAGCCAAAAAATACAGTTAAAAAAATGACAGAGTAATAGAAAGCAAACAGTTCAATATAACTTCAAACCTGATCAAGTTACCAGATCCTGCCGAATTTCTTGGTTTTTCTTCCCAGAGTAGATTGTAAATGAAGAGGAAGAAAACACAAAGGAAAGAATTAGAAGAGTCCTACTTTTTCTTCAGCACAAATTATCAATTTGTGCGGTTTTGCTTTGTACTAACGTAACTCTCATTGATGTCAGCGGAAGGCCAGCTGGGCCTACACCGGGTACTTCTGGAAAAACTTCCTTTGTGAATTTCCAGCCAGAGCTTGAAAGAAATTTTATGGGGCCAATACAGAGCACAGCCTGGTTTCCACACGATAAATACAAAGGTATTTTCAACACAGACTGATCTTGTCACTCTGCTGTGTCGCATTTTGTATGTTTTATGAATAAAGTTCTTTGCTGATTCCTTTCTCCTGCATTTTCCTGATTTACTCTTTATAACTTACTCTCCCTCGCTAGGGGCACAGATTTTTTTATTTCAGGAATTTATGATACACGGGCTGAAGTAACAGATGCTCAGCGACAACCAGGTAATAATCATGAGTAACTTATAAAATATACACCAAAATCAGAGTCGATATTTTCAGAGGACACTGAACATCACTCTGTAGGCACAGCGAAGTCAAGCTGCCTTAGGAAATATAAGGAAACAAGCAATTCGAAGGCACTTCCACTGGCCTTCCCATAATAACCTAGCCTTTTTTGGTTAGCAGTGAAGGAAATTAACGTGCCTCCCTCCCCATGGCATCACTCTTTTGCTTGCCTTGGATCTAGTGAAAATGCCAGTGGAGTATATGGTGAACCAGATCAATCCAGGTTAAAAACAATCTTCTTTTTCAGCATTATTTTTAACCAGGGTCAATTCTGATCCATTTCTCTGAGTAACGTTCCAAGGATGTACACCATTACAGGGGCAGCAGAGAAGTGGAAGAAGCAGCAATGAAAGACCACTGGGGTACTTTCAATCAGCTGTCCCACAAAGGACTTTTCTTGGAAGGATGTCTTTAGCTGGTGCTGCTTTCTGGAACTAATGAAAATTACCAACAATGATGGGGCATGTACTTCAGGGTAGGGCCTTCTCTTTAATTTATATTTTCACCATTAAGCATGCACTGTTCAAAACAGGATGATTAAAGAGCCTGCACATCTTCCACAGGACGCTTATGTTCCAGAGGACATTTTTTTGGATTAAGACAATACGTGGAAAGTTGGTGATACAAAAGAAATAGTTTCACTCAAAATGGCTTAAAAGAGGGAGAAGAAGATGCTTTTTATAGTACTTGAAGCTCTGTTTCTTACTTACTTATATCATATTGCTAAATAAACTGTGATTACATAATTAACACTAAAATATCATCTTTGGCCTTTAAAAGTAACATTGGAATTGGAAGACTCACCCAGTTATTGTTTGAATCATTGGACATTTCTCTACAGGAGAGGTGGGTATTTCAGTAACTGGAAGTAGCACTACTTTGGTCGTGTAGTACAAGTGTCATTTCCAGTAGATACTGAAAATCTTAAACCATTATGGGTGCCATATACGTACATACAGTACAAATCATTGTGAATACTATTTGAAATAATGGATGAGTGATTTGAATTTAAGGCCTCATCCAATCCTTGCCAAAGTCAGTAAGATCTTCGACAGAATCCTGGATAAAGCCCTGGGTGATAAAAAAAAAAATACAAGTGGGTGGTCTGGTCAGAGGAGACATAGAGGAAAATCCACTGCCATTTCTCTTGTCATTCACTCCACTGATTTCCTATTGTCTGTTGTCTCACGTTTCATGCTGCAAATGGCTTGCATCTTTCCCATACCCAAGAATCATAATTGCCAAAAGGCTTTCCAAAGGGTGTTCCAAGAATTTTTAAAAAGTTACTGGAATTCTGTTGGAATTGAAAAAAGAAACTTAACCTGTGCTCAAAAAATAACCTATCACAACAGATGTAACATCCATCCTCACCTTTACCTTCACTGTCAGACAGTGCAAAGTGGATATAAGAGGATGTTAGTGGAAAAGAGAGGTTCCCTCCCTCCCACATCCCCCCTCTCTGAAATGCTGTGACCATAATTATGAAGGAACAGACTTTTTTCTTGGGTGAATTTATTACTTCAGGTATGAAACTGAATGCCAGCAGCGGAAATGCTTCTGAACAAACCAGCAGAATGACAGCACTTTTGTCTTTGTTTTTCCCACTTTTTTCCTCAGTATTTTGTCTCTTGCTTCTCTGAAGTCAGATGACTGCACATCGGTTGACAAGGCCCAGGCTCATATCAGTGACTGACAGACCGTTTTAGACAGAGCGGGTTTCTTCTCTCATGCCATGTTTCTTCTACTTTTAGATCTCCGTTGTTTTGCTCCTTAAGGTGCTGCCTCCCTTACCACTGCTCCTACCCTTATATCCGATTACTTCTGCTTGTTCTCTGTGCCCATTTGTTTTTACCTACATATTAGAATCACTGAAATCACGAAACAAACGTTTCTCCTTTTATCTGTTCTTCTTTCACCTTCATCATCACCTTTTGGGATAATCTTGTGCTAATGGTTTGAATATGTTGCAGGAGAGTAAAAATTAACGGAAAGTCAACTTGGGTATTCCAAAGATCAGGTCTCTGCTCTCTTTCTTTGTGTTTCATGGACAAGCATGTGTACATCTTCTGTTTCTTGCTCTTTCAACTATTTACTGAACTCCAAAACTCCAGTGCTGGCATTTGTCACTTGGGTGGGTTTTGTGTTTTGTTTTGGTTTTTTTAAATATCTATAAAGCTTGGAGATCAAAGAAGTTTCAGGCCCAAGCAATTACAGTCACCAAAGAACTTTAAAATGTGATCGTGACTTGTAGCTGAGAAGATGAAATAATTTTTTCTTTCTCTTTTTAAAAATTCTTTAAAAAATAAACTCTCTTGAAATTGCTAGTATATAACACAGGTGGGGATTTTTTTCTTTTTAATTTATCTTGCCAACACTGTGATTCACTGACACCATGAGTGCTACGATTCTCCTGCTCCTGTCAATTTTCCTTCATCTCTTGGTACAGACATCACCTTGTCATGACAGCACAAACTAGTTCCTCTCTTTGACAGAAAAATCAACTGTTAAGTCTTCAGTTTCTATCCTTTCTCACGTGACAGTTAAGATGTCCATAGGTACCATGGAGATCTGTTTCTGTACTGTACAGATGTCAATGAAATAAACGTGTCTAGTAAATAAAGTTTTTCCTTCTTCCACACAGAACAAGCCTAAAAGTGAACTTCCAAAATCAATTTTCTATGTAATTCACAAAACAAATCTAGTTCTTCCTTGACTAAACATTAAAGATGTTAAACACAAACCTTTCAAAGAAATGAAAGTTATAAAGCACTTGTGTTTTAACCTCTTCAAAACTACTTTTTCTCTAACTGGTGTCAGAGAGAATGCAAAAAGCCAATATAATTACTTTAGTCTGAGCTCATGACTTCCTGACTGTCTCTAAGAGCAAATAGTAGTATTTGGAGATAAACTATTGATGTTCAAACTTCCAGTCACATTATGTTGTGTCAGTCCTCAGACAGTCAGTAAGAACACCACATTTAATTATCGTTCACATTATTATTGTAGGGTTCCTATGAATCACAGCATACAGTTACTGGGAGCAGATACTCTCCTTTTAATGTCAGATATAGGCATAAATTCTTCTCCTCATTAAGCCCCTCCTCATTTCCCCTTCATCAGGCTGGTCATCAGAGCACGAAGAAATGTTTCATAATCCTCTAATCTGATGTCACAACACCACTGGTGCCTTATTTTGCCAGTGGAAACCCTAAAGCACAGGAAGGGTTGGTCCTCTGCTTTTGTGCTTATGGAGGAGGTGGTTGCATGTGAGTGCCCACCATCCCCTGCTCCCTAAGTGCCTTGTGACCACCAGGAGGTGGCTGGCTCCCCAGCAGCCCAGGCCA
>KZ506684.1:58460-93975 GCA_002844005.1 Limosa lapponica baueri
TTTTATACTAACAAGTAAATGCTCACCTAGGGTGCATACATCTTCCTCCTTGCACTGAGATATTTTCACACTTACTAACTCAGAGGTAGCAAGGACATGAAATATGCAAATATTATACAAACTTTTTTTTGCATATGCAGATCTTCAGGCCTGGAATACACTCAAGTTCATATATACGATCATGCTACATTAGGTGATACTTTGAGAATAAAAGAGATTTCTTGTTATTTGGGGGGGTTGTTTTTCTGCATAACACCAGTCAGTATAAAAAGCAACACCTGTAACATTAATTCACAGAACTAGATCTCTTCCTCTGTTATGCTTTTAAATGAAATTATATTCATTTTAGTTAGAAAGATAAAAAAGCTATGTGCAAAACACTTGTGGTAGAATATGCAAAGTTTATAGTGTTGGTAGTGGTAGACCATAAGATATTCATATCTTAAGTAAGTCATGCTCTAAATACATTAAAAGCAACCACTTCTTTAACAAATAAAAACAAAACTAATTCCAGAAAAAAAAAAAAAGTAAAAAAGCAAAGCTTGCAAATACACTACAGTACTTTGAAACAGATCTTCCACTTTTTAAGCCTTTTCCCCCTGCCTTCCCCCACCCCCTTTTCCTTTCAGGAAACAAAACTCAAGAAGAGAAAGAGAGAGAGAGTCAAAAGGTTACAGCCGGCTTGTAAGTGCAAAGAACGTGAGAGGCCCATTCTTCCCCTTAACACCTGACATCCCAGGGTACATTTTCTTCAGTACTGAGTCTGGTGGATTAGACATGCAGCTACTATTGATAATGGAAGCTGTGCATCTCATTCGCCATGCACTGCTACTTAAAGTTCTCCTCCTACTCCTGCCTCTGTAAGTTGTTCTCCCTCTTCCTCCACAATTACAAACTTACTTAATGGAAATTTGCATTCTGTCATGAATCGATCCAATTAAATATCTCGTCTGAGTCCCAGATAATATATAAGAATTCATTCCTGGAACTCTAAAGTTTTAAGAAGTTGCAGGAAAATCAGTAAAATCATGCATTTATCTTAACTACAAATAAAAACCAAGAGAGAACCTGATACAAAACTAATAAATGTTAAAGCCTTGTTAAAAAGAAATAATAAAATAATTAAAAATCCTGATTGACAATATTTGTGACAGTATAGTAACATTCATGCTACTATTCCTTGACCATGCAGAATACACAAGTTTCCAGGATTTCCATAGGTTAGTGAAATAGGTGAAACATATCTAAGGCATATTTGTTACAGCTACAGAACAATGAAAGAGCTAGAGAGAAATAGTAAATTACCCAAGTGTTTTCTATGCTTTTCCTAGGATGGAGCCCCCCCCCATATAGGCAGATGTAGCTGAGATCCGCTTGCTTGGCTGATGCTGTAGGGACAAGGAAACAATTACCTCTAATTAGGTACATAATGATACACAAAATGGAGGAGGACTGAGAACAAACTTAATTCTAAACACCAGAAGTCTTCAGGCAAAAGGACACAACAGAAACAAGCTTGATTAAGGTAGAAAAGGTACAGTTCACAGAAATCAACATCTAACTGGCCTAGCTGAAACAGCAAGCAGCAGGAGAAAGTGAGATAATATGATTACTTGGACTTTCATACTATTAATAAATGCTATGTTCTAATGTAAAGATAACTTACTTTCAAGAAAAGATCCAAGCTCCAAGATGAAGTTGAGTAAAAACTTTAAAAATTAATTAACAAAACTGTGGAATTGAGAATATGACAGAAAATGCGAGTTCTTTGCTGTTTGGGGTACCCCCGGGATGTGATAGCACTGGGATGTTGCTCATGAGCTGCAACCGAGCAATGTCAATCCCTGTTCCCTCTCATCCCTCACCTACTCCATCCCAAACACCAGCCCAGCGTTTTGTTTTCCATATACAAGATACTTGAAACAAGTCTGAGGGTGCTTTTTCTTTTTCTCTTTTTAACACAACAAATATTGGAATATTCTAAATTTGGTTTCTTGGATTTTGCAAATGTCTTAGTCTGGTAGCTACTAAGAGAGAACTGTCACAAATATCACAGGAGGAATCTGAGCAGGGAAAACAAAGATCAAAGAGGCAAATGAAAATTCTGGCAATTGATAGCCAGGTCTCCAGAAACACACTGAGATAACTGAAATTTTTAGGACTCAAATGTGGGAAAAATCCAATGAGAAGATGCCAAAGAAGGTTTAAAGGAAGACTGCTGAGACCTGCACCTCCTTTGAAGAAGATTTTACAACCAGCAGGGTAGGACTTTCCCAAAGAATTGGTTCTTACAACTTGTTTAAGTGCATTGTGGTGAAAAACTTGTTGTAGCTGGTGTGATTTCCAGGAAATGAAAACAAGTGGGTTTGAGTTTGTCATCTGGTACCTCATTGAAGGATGATGGTTGTTATTTATTTCTTTTTTTTAAGTCACTTGGGTCTTAGAAGTATGAGTGAATTCAAAGACGGAGATAAAAGAGAATGCAGTCATTCCAGAGACGAGCACTAAATGAGAGTTTAATGAAGTCTGTCCATCACCTCACCAGTAACCTGCCAGGTACCACCACAAAAAAATTACTAGACTTGCCCGTTGCCAGCACAGTTGGATTCATCTTTGTTGTTCAGTTATGAGGTAACATTAATTTTGACCACATAAACCAGACCAGATATAGACATAGACACTATTTTTTTTTAGTATTTGTAAAAAATATTCCTATAAAATGAAGATAGTGCCAAAAAGACCTTGAAGGAAGAGATACATAAATGAATCCCAGCATCCTTGTCAATCAACAATATATTATTTGCATCCAAAAACTGTGCTAGGCTGACTGGGGGTAAAGGAGTGAAAGGTAGGTAGATACAGGTTGAAGAAAGTTTAGAAAGTAACTCTAGCCCTGCAAGTCCAGCCACAGAGCTTACTGTAAAAAAAGAGAGTATCTAGCTCTACTTGATGTGAATGAAGACTTCCTACAGCACCTGTTTGGTGGAGATCCTACGTCCTCACGCACAGCTCATTATATTAATCCATTCATGTCTGCAAACCCCACCCCATGTTACCAATGCAGAAAAGCAGTGAATAGATTCTTGAAAGAATCTGAATGTCCTGAAAAATGTTACAGAGCTTTTAGAATTTAAACTCGTACCATGTGAAAAAACACGGATAGGTAAAACCTTCTTCTGCCATTACCCACACCATCATTTAACACATGCTTTCAGAATAAAAGTCTGGAAAATTGTTACCTACTGCATATCTAGGCATGCTTCCCTTACAGAGAACTACAGGGGGAAAAAGCTTGGTAATATTTGCTCTTATTTGTTTTCTCTAAAGTTAATGCTACTTCTTTGTCTGTGAACTTTTTTTTTCGTGTCATGGAAAACATGACCTTTCTGAAGCTTCTCAGTTAAAAATGAATTCTCAGTAGAAAAATATCCCTAAAGTAGATTCTCTCTCTTACAAGGGAATGCTCCAGCAGTCAACTTCAATTTGCCTTAAAGACAAAAAGGCATCTCTCTAGGGATAAAAATCAATCCCCAAACTGTCAGCAGCAACATACAAAGTTTAGAAATGTGCTTAATTCAGCACAAACAAATGCTTGTAAATTGTCAAGCCAATATGTGAGAAATGACTCTTCCATTAAATAAAATCATGAGCTAAACGAAAAAACTAGAAGGGGGACAAAGACACCACAAGCAGATATATTTTATCCACCTCGTATCTATCAAGCACACTAGTAGAGAAGAAATAATAACAACCCATCTTTACTAATAGATTACTGCTTGCTTAATATTATTTAAATTGCTATTAATTTTTTTAAGGATTTTCATTACTGTTGTGATCAAGTACATGCAAAAGCATACCTTCTCCACACAGCTTGGCAACGAGTAGCAGTTTGGGACTCCCCCAATGCAGATTTGCAATCTGAAGGTGATCCACGCTCAGCGACAGGGAAATCAGTTTTCCAACTTGGAGACATTACGACAACAACTGCACAAACGACTCAGGCCAGACTCAGCAGATATGCAGCAGGCATGCCCTTTTCTCCTTCTCCCCTCAAGGCCCGAGCAAGGTTAGAAACCACAGCTAGAAGGTCTTGCCTTCTCTTCTGCTGTGCCTTGTGGTACCTGTGGAAACTGCTGATGCCCTTCTGCCTTCCTAAGGCATCCCTGCCTCCACCCAGCAGCAGCCTCACACACTGGAAGCTGCCTCCTCACCCACTAGAGTGCAAAAATAAGGTACAGGGTCTGGCTGCACGGTGTGTGGGCAGGCAAGGCGACCTTCCCCATCTGGGCATTCTGTCTGCAGTCGCTCCTTCAACTCCAGAGAAAGGGATGGGACTGTTTGGTGGGTTTAGTTCAGGCCCATACCACACTCCTGGATACCACTGATCAAAACAGACAGAACAGAGACAGAACATACCAACAAAAGCAATAATACAGCAGTGATAACTGTTACAGTGATTTCTCCCCATCTCCCCAAAATAATGAGAACTTGGACTTTTCTTTCTATAAATGTGTTTCCCACCCTAGTAGATGAAGGCACGATGATCTACATTTGTAAGAAAGAAGAAAAGTTTTGAAACACGCTAAAGATTTGAGCAGAGTTCCACCCCACTTCTCCTTAACCTTCAATGAAACAACTTAATCTTTCTGTACCCCAGTTTCTGATCTGTAAAATCTCCACCTAGTGTATAAGCTGTTTCAAACGTGGACCTCATTACCGTATAGGCTTTATGCACTAACTAGTAAAAGCCTTTAAGTTTTGTTCTCACTTGTGGTTGCGAACACCAGAAAGTCCTGAAACAAGACAGTGCTACTCAGTGTGAAGTAGGTGTTTTGCAAAAAGTGGGCTGTATTTTACCTAAAAAAACCCCTGCAACAACCAAAAAAAGAATCAAAAAACAACCCCTTATCAGAAAGGATCTAACACAGACCCAAAGCTCAAGTTTCAGTGATTTCTGCAGAGTTATTCCAAGACATCCCTATGTGTTAAAAATGGAGATACTCTACAGTATTGGAAAATCAACGATAAATCAGTTAAAATATGAAACCATAAAAACATTTGAAAATATGAAGTGAATGGACAGTGCAAGAAAAGGAAAGTTCCATACAACAGAAAGGCAAGTGGGGGAACCATCAAAGCAAGATCAGTAATAACCAGAGCACAAAACTGTGCTATTTGAGGGCTTTTTCACGTAGAATGTAGGAAAAAAAAAATAGACCAAGTTCCATGCTGGAGATCCACTGCAAGAAAGACATGACCATGTGTTATTACTGTGCTTTGATGTTATTTTCTGTGAGCACAGAAACACCATGAATTGTGAACTTTGATGAAGATCAAGGAAAGAAGGAAAAAACATCGCCAATGAGGAAAAGCTGTAAGACAAAGGTTGCCATCTCTTTCTGCCATTACTTTCAGACGTAACAATACAGTCAGATTTCCACACACTGACACAACATGTCATGCAATTTCGCATACAAGATCATAAGTGCCAGAAAAGAATGGCTACTGCTACTCTCTGAATTGCTTTATTATAAAGCTTTCTATGGAGATTACCAAGGACTGGAAAGGGAGGAAAAAAACCCACACATTTCCTGATTTATCTTGAAAACCAAAAAGTCTAGGCTATTTGCAGCTGATACTTCGGAATGGTCAGAAATCTTTTCCTCACCACTTTACCAAATAAATTTTCTGATACACAAGATCAAAGGCAAAGATTAGCTCAGGAATCCAGCCATCATTTATTTTGGCACTGTGCATATGTTAGTAGATTCTTTGGTCCTCCCTGGGATTAACATGAGTTTCCAGAGATGGTATGGAGTTCATACAAAAATCTGAAAGTGCAAAGCTATATTGCTTAATTTAGTCACCCAGGAAAGTGAACTAGAACAGCTGATCTAGAAGTGAAGAAGAAGATTTAGTCACCCAGGAAAGTGAACTAGAACAGCATTCAAAAATAAGACTGTAAACTATTACAGAAGAGAGTAATAATTCATAATCACAGGTATTAGCGATCTCTTGTTAGCTGGTTCCCTCTTCCAGATGGTACACCATCACCTGTTCTCACTGTAACAGTTCTTAATATCAAGTCTTTCTCCAAAATGAACACACAATTTCTTCTCTTAACTTAATCAAATTACTAGTTATAACTGTAACCACTTTTCATTGAATGTAAAACTATTATTGCTATTTGGTTTTCATAACACTGAACCATTTATTTATTTTTTAAAGAGCAGTTACTTCTCAGCCCCTTTCACAGAAGACACTGGTTGTTGCTCCGGTCCACAATATTTATGTCACTATTTTCATTGGATCCAGAGATGAGGACAATGCAAGTTCAGGCTAAAAGGCCAAATAAGTAGGTTCAAGTCAGGATCAAATAAATGGGGGTCTCAGGAAGAGGTCTCCCCATACCACATCCTGCCCTTGGAAGGCAGTGATACATTTTGGTTGAGTCAAGCAGGGCAGTCCATACTGGTTAGAGTGCTTGTTGCTGTCTGCGCGCACCTTCAAGCTCTAGGTTGTATTTTCGGTTTTTCATTTGTATCCAAGCTAGAACCTCTCTGATTCTATAAGCTCGGAAGCTGTCATCTCTTGCAGTATCAGAAGCACAGGGTTACCACAGTTTAGCCAGCAGTTCTTAAGGAATTATCAGTCTTTAACAGTTTTGTTCCAATACCTCTGGAGGGGAACTCCTGATTCTGCAAGCCAGGCTGAATCCATGCCCCACGCCTTGGGGAACTGACAGGATGAGGAGCCGAGGGGAGTGTACAGCTGGGACCTGCAGCCGTTCTGATGTCAGCCTCCGAGGACCCAGCTGGGTTTTTTTTTGTTTCCACAGCCAGGGATCCGAGTTACCCTGCAATAACTGAATCCTGCCAGTGGTCTTAGAAGCTAGATTGGCAACCACATCTCAGCTGCTGGCAAACCATTTACAGCTCCAGAGTTGCAATGCGGACTCTCTTAAGTTAAGTTACATTACCAAGCCAGCAAAAGGAAAAACGAAAGCCTTTGCTTGCCCTCTTCACAGTACCACTTTTACACAGTATCACTCACTTTCCCAGTGTGTAGTCTGCTCATCGAGTGTGCTGGACCCTACCACAATAGGAAGGGCAACAGGGACTGCGACCCTAAAACCTTACCCTAAAGGCCTATGAGGAAAACAGGCTGAAAATTTCCTGAGGGAAATCCTTGCCTGGGCTTACGAAGAGGTAACTTGAAGGCTGCTGTGCTTTCCCTGTCCACTGCATGAGAGCCAGACAGCGTCTGAACAATTACTGTTTGATTTGGGTTAAGAGTCAGACACCACCTGGGGCAACGTCCAGACTGCAGCGAGGGATACTATTTCCGGAAACACAAATGACAGGTGGGAATTTGGAAATGGTAACACTTCATAATACATTTAGGGCATCACTGTGTTTCAGTGCAAACCTTTAAAACACAAGCATACAGCATTATTCAGAGTGATTTTTTTGCACTGGGCCATGGCGCTGTTGAGATCAGAGTCTATCTCCAAACCCCAAGATTTTTCAGAGCAGCTGATGATCCCACGCTCAGGGATGTAAACGCTGCCTTACGTTCTGTGCTGTTCCAATTTTAGTCCGTCAGGTAAAAATGTGCACCACATCACCCAGTGAGAGAGCATGGAGGCAGTGAAAGGGGGCTTCTATATGACTGGAAAAGGGTGTCACTGTCATAACTCCATCATTTCGTTTATGGCTGTGATCCTGGTTTCTTTTGTATCTGATTCAGAAGGGGGAAAAAATGCAGCAGGTCATTGGTAACTCCGGTAATGCAAAGCTATGAAAAAAAAAAAAGTATGCTCTGATTTCTGGAAGTATGCATGCTCTATGCAGGACCTTCATTTCATCATTATCAGTAAGGACAATACCCAGGTGGACAAAGCCTGCTCTCTGAAGACACCAAATGCTTTTGTGAAGCAGACTAGCCTCCATCAAATGAACCTATTTTTTCTGCTTAGCAGACAACCACAGACAACCAAACATTTGTCATTGCTGCTCATTATTCATCCATATGTTCAAGGGTAAATGGAGGTAAAGAAAATTTGCTCAACTTCTAATTCAGACAATATATTTTGTCACCTTTGACTACCCGGCTTAAAATACTAGGTAGATACATTACTCATTTCTTAATTTAGTGCTACTTTACTGACCCTATTAACGCTGAATGGGCTGATGGCTTCAAGTTCATGACATTATTTCCATCCTGCCTGAATAACTGAAACTTTGCAAACACAACAACAAAACAAGAAATAAATTTCTTAAATGCATGGCTTTGGGGAAGATAATAACCCATAATAAACTTTGTGAAATTATTATGGTCTGGGAACAATTCCAAGTGTAGGAAGACCATGTGTTACTATGCTTTTATAATGAACAGAACTTCACAAACCTACTCACAAAGCAACATATTTTTAATATTTAAGCAGCAATAATTTATACCCTTTTTGAGCGCAACAGGTGGAAAAATTGGCAGAGCAAAGGTACTTATGCACACTGGATATGAGAAGGTTTTGACTTTAAGGAATACAGGCTCCCTCTCCTTCCCTTTTCCAGTGCAGTCCCTCAACTGGAGTGGTTATTAGTCATCTGAGACCTCAGAATATCAGGTTATTGCTTAGTGAATGTTCTCTTCATGTTTATGTCTGAAGTTGAAGTGATTTCAGAGTTTAAAGTGCCCAGTAGCATTCAAAATGCCCTACAAAAGCCCTGAGGAGCGCAATTCCCTAGCCACCACTCCAGTCTGGCATTGCAAGATGCCCAGCAAAATTCTGCCTATGACATTATAAATGCGCCCTAAACCCCGACCCAGAGGGACCATCTTTAAGGTTGAGAGAGCACTTCAGTCTCCATTCCTCTACAGACCTTTGGCTGTCTGCTGAGGCTGCTAGCCAGGGTGCCAATTAGTGACAGCTGATTGCTCTTCTGATGTGCACACCTCCCTAGGAACCGGACTGAAGCTACCAACTCATTTCATATAGGTCATTGGATGTTGACAACTTTGTAAGAGATTGACTAAGGCCCAATTTGGATTACCATTTTAGCAGGAAGGTCCTGTATCCCACTGCTCTCCAACCTCTCTCATGTATGTAATTGTAATATAGCAACTTCTAGGCTGTAAATTAACTACAGTTTCAGAGAGAAGGGCATTAGAAAACTCCAGAAGCAAGACTCCCATAAAGTGTTATTGGGAAATTAAACTGTGCCTCGCCCCCTTAACCTTTTGCTATGTAGACTGCATTTAAAGGATTTCATTAGGGCCAGAGGCCGTAGCTTACATTTCGGTTGCTAAGTGAAATAAATCATGGAAGAAATTGGCTTAATTGGGGATTCCAATAAAATACTGGGTTTAGAACCAGGGAGTCAACAAAGATTTAGCCACTCCAAAATTTTTAAGACATGAATGGGACACTTGTATTTTGTTTTAGAATAAGAAAACCACATAATTATAAAGCCATCTACACTAGCATAACAAACCCACTTCTGCAGAAACCATAAGAAAAAGGAGTGGGAGAGTCTTATTTGAAAAGTACATATTAATTTAGGCCGTAGGATACCTGCAGTAGTTAAACATTCACCGCTGTTAGTACCATAAAGTGTATTCTGTAGTATGACAATGTATATATTCTTTAAGCTGCAATCATCGATTTTACTAGGTAAACTTCTGCCAAATACTTATTATAGCTCCTACGTAGTTTATTCCAGTGCCAGTCACTACCACTGGGAAAACCACCCTCTGATGGTTTCTTTTCCCAACATTCTCATTCCTAATGCAGCTGTGGAATGGAAATGGGGTGGAGTCTGGAGACTTCAGGAGGAAGGAGAAAAACGTATTATGCATCACGAACAAAGCCTCTCCATCTCAGACTGATTTCTTTCAAGAACTTCACTACCTTAGCCAATTTGCAAGAGGAGCAATAATTTTTTTTTAATCACAACATTAAATGAGTACAACCGCAGTGTACATGCAATTATGTCCGGCATAAGGCGACATCATGACTGCATCCATGGCAAAGGAACAGTATTTATAGATCATAGCAGGTGCTAAAATTGTATAATTTTCATATGCAACTAGACCTGGCATTATTATAAGATGAAGGTGTTACAAACTTTCTGTGTATCTAATCCAGCTCAGACACATCTGTACTCTGTAGGTATGTAAACACTTAGCAAAAATAGAAGGATATCTGCTCAGCAGTGCCAGCCACTTGAGGTGCTCCATTTCCTTGACTCCTGCTCATCTTTGACAGATGATTGTAAGTCAATAGCTCAAAGGAGATAGGAAACAGGAGACTCAGAGACCCCCACAGGGCTCCACAGAGTTTCAAAGGTGCTAGCAGCAAGAAACACAGTAAATTAAAAGCTAGCATGACAAGAGATGCAGTCTTCAGGGCCATAAATATATATGGTATATGGTATGAAGAGCCATAATATAGTGAGTCTCCTACTAGAGAACAGCTGTACAGCAAAGCTTTATATCGAGGAGTTAAATTGGCTAAGCTAGTAAAAAAACCAAAACCAACTAGTTTTCTGTAGCATGGGCCATTTGCAGAAGAGCATGAGAAAGCAGTGGGGACTTTTGTGTTCCTCTTCTTCCCAGCACTCAGAGCAGCCCACAGCCAAGTGAAAACAGGAGCTGCTCTGTGCTTGTATTGGGGCTGGGTTACAGACAACTCAAAGGGACACATGAAAATTGCAACATTGCCTTTGCTGTAATCCTGTCCATTTCAGCGTGACATGATTTCTGGGAGTCCTGGACTTCGTAAGTGGAGCTGAGCCTGCACTTTGTGGCACCTAACGTAACCACTTTGCTGACTCATACTGCTATCCCAGCGTTTTACATTTACTTTGCTCAGGTTCAAATGCCCACAGTAAGGAATCAGACAACAAAGAACAAAAATCAAAAGAATTCTCTCTATTATTCATTCTTCTTGAAGGGTGAGCTGAGGAGAGCTGTTCTAATGCCTTTTACACAGAAAGAAGACATGGCAGTTGTCATGCTGAATTGCAGACTTCAGGACCGGTCTTTACTTGCATGGATGGGAGGAGCCCACCTATGTTCTTCGCTATTTGTACTTTACAAGGACGTCACGATATCATAACAAAAAGGGGCCTCTTACTACCAGATCACATACTGTGTATCATCCAGAGCTGTATCTATTAAAAAACAAATTAAATCAAGTCGATGAGTACCTTCTGGTATGTAGGTGGGAAGAGATTACTTATAGAAAATAATTTGTTGTAAGAGGAAGCTGGACAAATTCCCATTAGAGGAATGACATTTTTAAACACAACAAATAAACGTTAATTAAAACTGCCTGTTTGTGGACACGGCAGATAAATTCTGAAAGTCTTTAAGTCAAGCCTGATCATCTTTTTAAAATCTGTATTAAAGCCCAACAGAAGTGATGAGCTTGAGACAGCTTTATTTAGTGTGGCACTATGGCCTTTGGTAGGTCATGGGGTCAGAGAATATCAGTCACCAGGGCTGCTTTTTCTGATGGCTTTAATCTTTGAAACCTTCCAGTGAAACTGTGTGACCCATCGTTAGCAAAACACATGAAAAATGGCTGAAGTGCATATTTGGTTACACGTCACATCATAAATTACCAACAGGACTATTCTGACCACTGAGTTTTCACTGAAATTAACCAAGAAAAAAAAATGGGGAAACTGTTCTCACTGTCACCACTGCCTATCAGCAGACATCACCATGATGAGCTGACGCTGCCGGTCCCCCAGCCAGGCCTCCATCCCTGGGAGCGGTTGTTCATCTCTGCCAGACCAGCCACCACTGCTGCACAGACAAGTGGCTTGTCAGTCCATCATGTTTCGATCTGCTGGCCAGAGGGCCAGGCTGTCCTTCTGCTCTGCCCAGCCACCAACAGGATGGAGCCATCCTCCAATCTTTTTGAAACCACCTTGAGTGAGCTCCCCAAACAACTCATTTGTGAAGCACCAGCATTAACACCTGACTGCCTTATGGACTGGGAGGCATAAGACGGTGGTGACTATCGCTGTTTGACCCCACAGGAAAACAGGGGGTTTCAGGAAGAAAAGACCAAGGACACCTTGTATCATGAACACCACTGTCAGAGCACAACATGATGTGGCTATAGAATATGGTGCCCACATTAGCGTGGGTTTCTCTGCCAGCCAACACCAGTGGAGGGCACAGCCTGGAATTGTGCCTCCATTCGCCCAGGGTGCGAGCAGGGCTTCGTGATCCCCTCCTGTCTCACTACCTCTCACAGCACAACCTCTCAAGACCATAAACAGGACCAAATTCCAATTTCATATATTCTTTCACAAAAAGGTTCACTTGAATCGAGTAAAGGTTGTTTGAATACCTTTACTTATAAAATTGGACTTAAGACATTAAAGAGACATTCATCCTCAAGCCAAGACACTGGAATCAAACCAAACATAAAAGACCAGGAAAGCACACTGTAACTCATTCAATAGCGTAACAAAATGCTATCACTGCAGAAAGACACAAAAGTAATAAAAGTAACTTCGACCTTAGTAGCTTTCAAAGTGTTAGGTACCGATGGAAATTTTCTAACCTGATTTAAAAAATCTATTCTGCTCTGCAACCTCCTTTTTTTTTTCCTCTGTGATACGAAATTTCAAAAGCTTCCAGCATTTTTTCTAATTCCAAGTTGAAGTTCAAGAAATAAATCTATCATTCGTTGAAAAATTACCTTAAATAACGACAATACTTTAATAATTTCCACAGCTGCCACCATTCTTTTACGCCTCTTGGGAAGGTTTCCAGACATGTGGGAGTGAATTAGGAGCTAAACATCTTTGTAAACACAATTTTAGCAGTGAATTAGAGTATGCTTCTTAACTCACTTGAGAATATAAATTAAGCTTCTTGGTCATTTGGTCTCCTAACATTTTTATTTATCTCCCTATCTCTATTTAGATTGAAGGTATATGCCAGTTTATTTTCATAACAAAACCCAGCAGCTGTAACAAAGACTCCAGAACACATTTTAAAATTAGTATTTCTGAGGTTCTCTTTCTTTCACACTCCTGTTACAACTATACTGGGGAGAAGACAAAACACAGTTGAATAATGAAAAAAAGACATGCTACTGACAAAAATCACAGTTTGTATTCTATATCCTGCAAGTATATTCCAGGCCAAATTACCAAGTCAAAAATAGACATCTTTTGCTTCCTAACACATACAAATGAGGTGAATTATTCTGTTTTATGAATTACATCTTCAACCTTTTTTTCTGGGTTACTTTGCTGGATTTCAGTGTTTAAACATCTTACAAGCAGGAAAACAAGCTGCAGAGGCAAGAAGGCAGTCAAGTTCGCTGGGTGATCTTAGAGGAGGTTTCTTAGCTTATCACGCCCACATAACACCATCTGCAAATCTTCCAGTGTCTATTCTTAGTAGCTTAGAGAGCAATTTGCTTAACTGCAAGCTCACAGAATTCTGCACACAACACAAGTTGCATAGAAATGCAAGGGGGCAAAGGTGGAGCAGCCCGCCACATAGCATCACTGTGTACTTGCTGCTCAGTCTAATGCTTCTGGAAAGACGCAGGTCATCACAGCGTCTGGCTTTGCAGAGCAAGTGCGATAAGTCTGACGCTTCCTGAGCATCAGGAAGCAAACTCACTCAGCATATGCCATAAAATTGTTTTGTTTACGTGCAGTGAAATGCAGAAATAAGGGGCAGAAACACAGGAACTCGATTCTTCTTCATAGGAAAGGGGAGATCATGTTAGTCATGTGACTGTAGAAGGCATCCGAACCTCCAACCAGAGAAAACAGACCCATTCCTACATGAATTTTTGCTCTCAAGCTGCTTAATTCCTTGCTCTTTGTGGCTCCTTACACAAGGAACAAATAGAAGAGGAAAAAATCAGAATTAAACCATATTTTAGAATCTCACCTGGAGCTGTACAACCTTCCTCACTAAAAAGTGCTAGCTTGCTACTACTGAGGGTACTGGGATTGTTTCCTTTATCTTTAATTTACAGCCACACACATTAAGCAATTTCAGTCAGGTTACAGAATCCAGTACATATGTGTTAGGAAATTGCAGAATTAATGTGTGATCTAAACTCAGTTTTAGCATTGATTAAAAGTTTATGATACAGTCGTTTAACACATAGCACTAATGTTACTTTACTTACTGCACAAGATAGAAAATGTTCATTTTAAGAGCAGCTCACTCTGCAGTATTTTCTTTTGTTCATTGCTCATATTGTAATCCTTTGTATTTGATTTTGTTTCCTGTACATGGTTCAAAACCTGCTCTGAAGACAAATTTATTTACTTTGTCCAGGCATTTGTTTGGTGCTCATCATTAGAGGATACAAGTGATTCAGACATATTATTGTTACTGCAGCCTTGAAAAGTCTGCATCTGTCTTCTACAGATGACAAAAGATGTGAACTGAGATTACAGTCAGGGAGATACAGGTACACAAAATCTGAGACATCTGGCACATGAGCTGGAATAGTAGATAGCACTATTCATTATTCCGTAGACTCAAAACACAACTCTCTGGTGACTTCAGGACTAGATGTGGGTGTTCAACAGTTCTGATTAATCAGAGTGTAGGATCTCACAGTCAGCACACAGAAGCTGGGGAATACACACATGATATGAAAAATTTACTGACTTTACTAAATATCGGTGGCAGAGACAAGACTACAGTCCTGTTTTTCAGAGTCTTATCTAACTTCTCACCTATATATTTCCTTTCCTGTAGTCTTTGATTTATCTACTACTTGCCATCCACGTGCAAGAAATGAACAGTCTCTTCCACTGCACAAGCCTATGTATCTCTGGGCATAGTTGTAGTCTGGATAAGGCAGAAATCCCACAGGAGGTGAGGACATGGGGAGAGAGAAAAAGGCAGTATGTGATTACATGATTAAAGACTGTGTTCTAATGCACACGAACAAATGAGCTATCTTAAACAACCTTAAATCTGCCATTTTATAACTTTTGAGTACTCCACTTTGCTACCTTAAAAATACTCTTTCTACATTATTTTCTTATGCTATTGCCATACAAATTCCTGTGTTCTATATGTTAGAGAACTTGCTTATGCTACAACAGCATTTTGGAAGGGCAATAGAGGACTAGAAGAAGGATATTTCCATATATAACTTTTTTTAACTTCATGCTTTACTTTTTACTTAAGGCATTGTTGGTTTTGAGGTCTTTTTTTTGGGGGGGGGGGGGGGTGTTGGTTTTTTATCTAAAATACGGAACTAATATGTGTGCCTTTTGTGAAAAACTGTACATGCTAAATAGTCTCTTATTTAATTAAGAATGCTTTTTCCATTATATTTATTGAAGAATAAAACTGAAGTCTCGTTTAAGCACTGAGATTTGGATCACTTAAAAAGATTGGACGAAAAATGAAAGCCAGCTAAACATCTGAATAACCAAGATGTGACCATCCACAGCAGGACTCCCATACTGTGGGGCACATTGCAAATATGCCATTAAAAATATCACCTAAGTAAGCCCAAGGACTTTGCCTGAAGAAACACATTCAAATCCCTACAATGGCTTTCTCTTATTGTCATCAGCATTTTGCATGTTTGTCTGTGAATTGCATGGAATTTCTTTTCCATTTAGACGGTGGAATATATTCCGGCCCTCCTGAGCACAAAGTTGCATTGTATATATCCCAGGTTATGGTGTAATGCCTGATAGGCGGTCTCCTCTTGGGGGAGCGGGGCTGGGGTCTGTGTCGGGGAGGAGGATGCCCGGCCCCGGGCACGCTGCTCTCCAACGCCGGACCAGGAGCATCCTCTAGCGGCCAGCGCCTCGGGAAGTCCCTGCGTCCTCCAGAAACAAGAATCTTCTGGAAGACGGAGAGAAATCAGCAATTGAGGGAAAGGGGCAGAAGCCAAAGGATACTCACAAGACGAGGGATATTTTCCCCCGTCTCATTTATGCCCTTATGTCAGTCTAAATGAGAGACAGTTCTCTTCTAGGCCCTGAGTAGCACAGAGACCCCTTTCCCTCCCTGCTCTGGAAAACCCTCATCATCAAGGAATCAGCTCAGCAGTGCTTTGGCACGTAAAACAACACCACAAGAAAAAAAAGAAAATAAACAAGAAAAAAACCACAACACTTCCTAACCCCCCCAAAAAACCTCCAAATCAAACCAAACCAAACCACGCCACAAATCCAACCAGGTTTAAAGTCCTATAAGAATGAAGATGAGATATGTGCTGAGAGATATGGGTGGGAACTGTGTACAGAACTGTGTGAAGTGTGTTACATTTGCATTAATTTTGTAGCCACTTCACTTAAACAACTGCCATATTAATCAGCATACGGTGCAAAATAGGGGCCAAATATGAAAGAAAGAAAAAGAGCAACCACATGTGCTTGCCATTTCCCCAGCCCATAAAACAATCTCATTGTGTTTAAAAAAATAGAAATAAAATGTTGCCCAGTAAGACTTCCCCTATCTGACTGCTTGGGAACTTTACAGACGTTGGCACAGACATGGACTGAAGTTTGGCTCGCTGTACTATCATTACCATCTAGGATTAAGGCAAGTAAAAAGCCTACAGTGGGTACACGCTGGCTGAAAACATAAATTAGTTTCTTGGGCCATAAATCACACAGTAAGGTCAAGCAACTAGAATGCAAAGCATAAGTGCCTAATATCTTACAGGCCATGAGGATTCCATCTGGGATCATAAATGGCCACCTCGAGAGCTGCAGGATGAGGAATGCGACTGAGAGCACGCTGGGGTTGGGTAGTGACGCTGGCTCTCACAAGGGTCCCAGCCTCACAACCGCACTCCCTTCTCTTCCTTTGATCGGCTGCTGTCTCTCAGGAGGCATTTGCCCTCCAAACACATCAAAACCCAGCACATTCACCTGGACTACTCTTAATATTCTAACACATTCCAGCCATGCCTGGATTAGGAAAATAGGTAGCATACTTTGACAGGCGTGACAGCAGTATGGACAAGTACAGACAGTATATTTATAAAAATGACTATGTTTGACTTCCAGGCAAAGCTTCAAATTAGTCATGTCCTAATGGGCAATATTTTGAAATAAAATCTGCTTATTTACCTTAGGTTTCTACTGAGGATCATTTTAGTGAAACTTTGCCATGTTTTAAAGCAGACTGTATTTGCCTGTCTTGGAAGGAAAGTATGACTCAGTTTTCTTCCATTTCTGACTGGATGCAGTTAGAGACAGGGGAGAGCACCATGCCAGAGGCAATGACTAAGCCATCATCTGTCTTTGTGGATTAGCCATGACCTGGGCACTGTGAGTGGTGTGTATGTAACCTGTGCTCTAGCAATCTCAGCCAGGCTCTGCTGTCCGAGGGTGCCCTAATATATCCATCACCAAAGAGAAGTAGATAAAGAAATTCAAGTATTCCTAGCGTTCAGGCGACCCACAAGGCTCACACTAAGCGCAGTGTGTTGAGAGCAGTATGTCTGCCACCCTGCTGTAGATTGAGCAAACAAAAGAATTCACGGGAAAACAAGCGAAATAGCTTCTGGCAGTGACAACTATCCTTCAGGTACTTAACCTGCACTCCTATCAAGGAATCCTGGTCACTAATTTTTGAACATATGGCACAAACCATATGCATAGCTGATGTAGTCTCACAAACCATCCAAAGTGACATACAGATGTCCTTAAAGAAGTCAGTGTACAAATAGGAAAATTATTTTTTTTGGCCTTGTGTGATTTATAGGTCAAACATCTAAAGAAACCTGGAGTCTCTTACTAAATATGCAGTTGCTATAAATATACTGAGATAGTCACTCAGCAACACTTGAGAATCATAGAATGGTTTGGGTTGGAAGAGACCTTAAAGATCATCGCGTTCCATCCCCCCTGCCATGGGCAGGGACACCTACCCCTAGACCAGGTTGCTCAAAGCCCCATCCAGCCGGGTCTTGAACACTTCCAGGGATGAGGCATCTACAACTTCTCTGAGCAACCTGTTCCAGAAGTTATAACTCGTTTTATCTGCAGTACAAAGCGAACGCTGAAGTTTTTATAGCTAATGAATTTGTATCTCTTCTTAATGAGGAAACTATTCTGAAACCTTTTGTTTTCTCTCATTTTGATTTTAAAACTTTTCGGTTACATTTTTCAAATGTTATTCAAATTATGCATTTAAGTAGCAACAGCTACAAATCAACTTCACAGAAAAGTATGCTTATATTAGTTTACACTATGCTCTCCTATGTTGCAAAGTTATACAAAACTGTTCTGAAGCTTTCAAGTTGGTTTAAAGGTTTGTGACATAAGAAAAGAAAAATTTGGAAAAATTCAGCTTTTATTGGACAAAGAGAAGAGCTGAGGACAGATTGGTACTGTTTGCCCTCTCGTGTTCATTACTTTGGCTTCCAGCGTGGATCTTGAGCTAAAATAGAACAACTACGAGCTGGTTAAAAGCAAGGAAACAAAGAGTAGGAAATTAATGTTTGGTTTTGACAATAAGGGAAACCTACCAGAGAGGTCCTGTGCCAGATCTATGCCAGCCCTTGTTTTGTTCATGATACAGTTTTTGCTGTAAAAAATAATAAAAGCAGAGGAATAGTGAAAGGACTCTGTTACAAATACTAAATTATTCGTATAGCCAAAAGGGTAGGGAGAGTTAGAGAAGATCTTGTCATATCAAATCATCAGCTTGTAAAATAGCAAGTGAAATTCATTGCTGATAAATATAAAGTAGTGTTCTTGAGAAAAATTGACTCAAATACCCATACATATTTATACATATGTATCTATATGTACATGTATACATACCCCGTGTACCTAATTATACATACACACACATAATGATGCAATCTTAATTGGCTATTACAATTTAGGACCCGATAAGTATACCAATTTTATGTTCAGTGGGTGTTAAAAAGACAAATAGAACATTAGAAACTTAATAGAAAAAAGAATAGAGAGCAAAAGATATAAAACCATTATGATAAACATTAAGTCCAGGCACAATTCTGGCAACCTTGCTAATAAAAGATGGACCAGAACTCTACAAGACAAAAGCAAAGAGGATGACCTATGGTGTAAGAACATCTCTGTACCAGGATAAATTAGAAAGCTATAAAATCATGAACAGGATAGAGAACGTGAGGGGTAATGTTTATTCACTCTTTCCCATTAGGGACCCTCAAAAACAATTATCAGGCAGCAGCTTTAAAACATACAAGAGAAGAATGTTTCCACACAGCTCATATCTAGATCCTGGAACTCATTGCCACAGGACACAGAAGACTTCATTAAGTGTAAATGTTAAAAAAAAAAAGAAAAAAAAAGTTAAAAACATATGCAAGATGGTAAATCGTAGCCTATTGACACAGATATAGATGTAACCTCTGGCTTAGGACAGTCAATTGCTTGATCCACTAGAGGATGAGAGAATAGAGTGAGGAAGCATCATAATTTGACCTGTTCTTCACGTTTTCCTATATTTTCAATTCTTAAGCTCTGTAAGGTTTTGGTTTACTTGCCTTCCCCATGTAAGCTTATGTCTGTAGCCTACTACTTCACCCATCATGAATGCTTTGTACTTAACTATAGAGACTTACTACTACTGTAATTGTCAAACATTCACAGCATTCTTTTTAACCTGCAAACTGCTACAAAATTCAGTGATACACTTTCAGTATCTCAGAGTAACCCAAGAAAAGAAGGGTTTGTATTTATTCCTTTCTAAATTACTCATTAACTTTCACCAGGTAGATTTTACATTTTCTCATTATCTTTGTATTTCACCTTGCAATTCTGAACTTCTAAGACTTTAGAAATGGAGATGTGAAAAAAGCACAACTTATATGTAGACTATGATCATCCTATACACATAGCAATGAAATAAAGAATTTAACAGCCCTTGAAAAACATTGCTTTATCTTATTTATACTTGTGTGCTGAAAAATACACCTAGAGATTGATTCTTAACGAATTATTAAAACTCTATTAATGGTACTGATACCATGACCTATTATTCCTTCAGTATAAATAGATCAAAGAAAATAAGTTAAAATGAAGAGAAAAATACAGAATAAAACACATTTTCACATGTAGTTGGCTTTCAATTTTGGTTCACAATAATTTTGTAATTTTGGAGAATGTTTATTTTATTCTCAAAATACAAATACCCACTGTTAACTTTGTTATTGCAAGTTGAAAACTTTGCACTAGTCTACAGTCCCCAACACTCTTTGAAGCCAGATGAGAAAAGAGGGGGCAGAAAAGGAAGCAGAAGAGAGGACAGAAAGAGTGTTGAAACTTTCAGACTTAAGTTCTAAACTGTTACATTTCAAATTCAGGCCATTCTGCAATTGAGCAAAGAGAGGAGAAAAGAAAAAGACTGAACATTACGTTCTTTAAAATGCTTGGAGGGGAGTGTGTGCAATTATATTCTACCACATTTAAACAACGATTATATGAGTATACAGAAGAGAGGTAGAGTTCGTTGGCCATAAATTAGTTTAAACTGCATAGCCCAGTTTCAACAGCAACTATTGACTTCCTTTCCTTTTAAGGATGGATGCTCAGAAGCTTGGTCTTTCTTGATCCTGCTGGACAGACACAAGAGCCAGGCAGGCTGCCTTTGCCTTGCAGGAAGCGGCTCCAGGGTAAAGGCAAATTCTGAGCTGCCTGCGCTCACCATGTCACCATGCTAGGTAGGACATGACACATGCTGCAAGGACATGGTCACAGATGGTCAAAAACAGGTTTGGATTATCTTTCAAAAGGTTAAAACTGCTCTAAATTCAAGTCCATGTTTCTGCGACTTTTGCCACTTTGCAGGCTAACCAGAGCAGAGCTAAGCACTGTTCATTAGAGTTCTTGCAAGCTCCACACAGATTAAGAAATCACATAACTTTAAAAAGGATCCCCAGCTAAAATTTGTACAGCCTTTATGAGAGTGGATTTTAAACTTCGACGCTTAAGGTTTGTAACTACTAGAAGACCATTACAGAACATCAGGAACATCACTACCATAACCAGTAGATCAAGAAAAAAAACAAAAACAAAAGGAACACAAAGGAATAATTCATGCCTACACACAGAAAGACTAATTCATTACTCCATTACCTATAGAAGACATCTTAGCCATAACTGCAATCCAGAATTAATCCAGTCATGGTCAACGACCATTGTAATATTATTTTTTCTTTTTGTTCACATAAACGTGAAAATACTAATCCCCTGAAAACACTGGACGATTACATCCAAGTGCAAAAATACAGACACCTTAAATTAATATCTAGGTTTTTAAATGTCTTTTCTTTCTTTTTTTTTAAATTATTTTATTTTTCACATCAGTGGAGATACAATTCTTTTATCTACTTTCTCAAAGTTTGATAAACACTGGACAAACTTACTGTTTTAATAAAAGGATGCTTAATAAAATTGTGCTTTGTAACAGACTTCCTAATGATTTTATGTTGCTTTGGTGAAGTCAGGAAAGTTTTAAGTATAAAATAGAATGTTCATGGGGGAGAACAGGCGCTCGAGTTCCTACAGCTTTTATAGACCACACAGGCTGGCATGCTTTATTGCTGCCTAGCAAATATTGGACATGGTGCACATTCTAACTTCTTTGACATAGGAAATTTTACCCCGTATTCTGCAACAACATCACTCAGAAAACAGTCAGTACTATGAATACTAGTAGGAAACTAATTCAGCCTTTTCGTGAACGGTCATTATAATGAAGTTTATATGGTCCCATTTCATGTTTCGTCTGCTTCAATTCTTCACACCAGAAGAAACCTTCCCAAATGTATGAGTATTTCATTGACTTAGTAAAGCAGTTTTACAGATTATTCAAAAATGCAGAGGTGTGCCAGGTGTCAGGGCCTAGGTACCGTGATTAGATATTTTCTTAAACAGCAACTAGGTGTTCTGTGTCCTCATTGAAAGTAATGAAAGCTGTACAGCTTGGTCTTTGTTAATGAACATCTCCCCCCACCCCCAAATTACCTCAGCTTTCACTGATATACTATGACCCTGCCTTCACAAGGCTAATATTATCTTTAATCACCCAGTTAGATGGATCAGATCATCTATAGGTTCTCCTGCCTTCAACACAGAGGGATGTGCAATCACAAGCCTTTCACAGTAGAGAGCATTATATATTAGTCTTCGTCTATCTACCTAGACCAGGAATAAGACAGGGCTTACAAGCTTTTGGGTTGGGTTGTTTGGTGGGGCTTTTTTCTTACATATAACTTACCAAATTTTACTTGGGCCCAAATAAAAAACTTGTTTGAATTATTCTGTTTAAAGAATCAGGTAGTAAAATACTTTAGTAAAAGATATGCTACAATATTTGGGAAGTAGAAACATTATTCAAAAGCTTACAAAACCATTGCATGTTTTCAGATTACAATGTGTTAAAATATCCATAATTTTTAGAGTGTAATTTTTCTTATTTGGGAAATCTACATGAACTTACTACCATCTCATTTTCTATTCAGAATAATAGTCTTACTAACTGGTTAGGTATTGTACTTCATATATCTGGTATGTTTACATAGGTGTAACAAAATACACATCACGATTACACTTGAAGTTTGAGCAGGGAAAAGTCCAAGCTCTACAGCTGTAGTTCGAGCTGCACTATGTGAATCGTATCTGGCAAACCTCACAGCCTCGATGACAGGAGAGCAACATACCTCTAAAATGGATTAAAATAAAACTAAATACTCTATTTTTAGCTTATTCATATTGTGAGGCAACAGAAAGTGAAGTTAAAGGAGCTTTTATCAAGAAACTACTGAGCAAAAAAAGGAAACTGCCTTGCCTCATTGAGAAACATATTTTTTGTCATAAAATGGAGGAAATATATTTTTAATTACAGTTTGTAAGAATAGCATTAAGAAAACCCTCTATACAATTGTTTCATTTAGAGCAAGTGTGTTATATAGAAAATTTTATTTTAACATGCTGCTACAGAATTATATTAATTCTAAATGTGTTTGCATTCCATTATGTTACTTTAAATTTACGAACTGTAAAGCATTGGACAAAGACATTACCTGTATCAGAACTAATGTAATTATATTTGTGAGGAATATTGAGGTCTGAAAAACACAGACAAACAGAATATCTATCACCTGTCTCACATTCACATGTGGTCAAAAGATGTAGCTATGAACATCTGTGGCTCCAAAGTATATCTGCAGAGAGCATATATAAAAGAAGTGCAGTAACGCCCTTTAGATGCTCTCATCAGGAATGTTATCTTTGTGGCTGTTTGCAATTTATAAGATGCAGAGGTGTCAGGAGAAGCATAGAAAAGCATACTTACGAGTTTGAAGGAAATTTGTTTAAGGACTTCTCAAAGCATCAATAACGTCCTCTCGAATTCAAGTTCTGCACATTTTCGCTAAAAGTCATTGAGACCGTATCTCAAAAATCATTTTTTTAATAAAAGATTTAAAATCACTAGGTGCTTCTTTAGTGGTTCACTTAATCTTCTAGATCACTAGTTTAATTCCAAGTAGTCCTTTTGGAAACTACTCAGCAGGTAGGTGTTATGAGAGACAAATCAAATGTTCTTGCCTGGACTCTCAAAACAGCTGCGCACCCACTCAACCGATTTCAGTTTGTGAGATCCAGAGTGGAGAAAAAAAAAAAAATTATCTACTTCTGCTGCTAGATTTGCTCATGCTATCTGAGGGAACAGATACTGCAATTTTAAGATAATATGCACCTTACAGTTTCAAGTAGGTAGGTTTCATTCATGGCTAGTTTCTGCAACCTGCTGAAAACTGTTCAGTAATGAAAGACTTACAATCTGCAGATCCTCTCATTAGTCAAGTTCCAAGGCCTGATGCTTGCCCCTTCCGCACAGCTATTCTTTGACTGCACTGGATAAACTGATTAGTGGTCTTCTTCCCGCTCACTGACATCAGCACCTGGGTTCAATTATTGCTCATTTGACTTTTGCCATAGGTGATACAGATTCTCGGGTGATCTAACTGATAATCAATATGAATTTTTAGTACAAACACCACTTACCTTGCCAAAAGAAAATTTCATTAAAGGGCTACTTATTTTTACTGACCGCTTGTCATTCAATAAAGGAAGAAAACCCATCCTTAATACAGGGAGGTACGATGTGCTGTTGGTGAATTAACTTATCAAGTTTTGCTTAGGTTGTCTCCTGTCCCATCATTTGGATTACAGCACAGAGCTTAATAGTAGGGTACAGCTGAATTCACTGCTCCACAAACTGGCAGCAGTCTGAAGAAGAATCAGTTTATAAATGATTATTTATGACAGCCAAATTATGCAGAAGTTTAGAGTTAAGTATTTGCTGTGCTGATCATTTAAAAGATAAGATAGGGATCATTTAATGGAATCCGAAGCATGACATGGCTGAAGAGATTATAGTTTACAGTCTACACTTTCATTACTAGAATGGCATTTTAACATAGTATTCCACAGAAGTAATGGCATAGAAAATACTGGAAAATTATAGAGTTGCATACGTACCAGATCACCTGCTTTTTCTCAGTATTGGAATTACGTAACCTAAACCAAATGTATGTTATCCAGAACAAGCCAGGGATTAAAACCTGTGATGCAATATGTGTACTGACACATTCAATAATTAAAAAAAGGAGGAGGACAGTTCACATGAATCCAAGTTTCACAAAAGCAGTTAAAAATAAAAAACAGGCAAGGGTAATGGAAACAGACAGTGTCTGTTTTCAAGCAAATGCTATGCAAAGTATTTCCCTTGCAAGAGAAAAGTTAACCCAATTGTGAAACTATCTCAGTAGCATTTCCATCCTTAGGCAACATTTTACAGCTATTGCTCATGCCATGCTTCTGGCAGGCAAATGTCATTTTTAAATAACACGGGAAGAATGCAGAGTCAGAGTCAGAGTTCACCCAGGAAGATGAGCACAGGCTCAGGGTTTAGTATACAGGTCAGTTGAAACCAGCAGTCATACTTGTCGGTAATCTCTATTGATTAGGGAGATCACTGTGGTCCACACAAAGACAGAACGTCTGTCTGTCTGGTATGGCAGGTATATGACAGCTCTCAAAACCAGGCACGCTCAAAAAATATACTAATTTAGTCTGGTGCAGCATACCAGATAGTCAGACAGAACAAGTCAGTTTTAAATTGTGATCTTTCCTCTGACAATTGACATCTTGCAGAAAATGTAGCATCAGGTCATCCCATGCCATTAAGCTGTAGGCAAAAAAAGTGAATGGCAGAAAAATGGTTCATCATTTGCAAAAAACAATAATGAGAGAACCCAGATTTCTAGGCTGAAGTCCAATTACTAACCCGCTTCTGAAATATTTTGAAAAGCAGAAGACATCGATTAAGCTTGGTCTTTAAAACTCGTATGCAAAGCTTTTCCCTGAAGAAAGTTCCTATTAAAAAGGGATCTTTGAAACCTTTCTTGGAAGGCTTCAGGATAATATTTGGCTATTTACAAAGTAATTTTATTTTTGCTTAGTCAATTATTCTAGTGTTATTCCTGATGCAGCTATAATGAATGAAAAGATAAGCAGCACCCCAAAAGTGACTGTTGCAGTTTATCGGGAGAAATCTTCATCAACTTCTTTAGCTGGACAAAGTCACTAGAACAGGTATACTTTTCCTTTTTTTCTTCTTTTAGCTAAAAGCAAGAGGATTGAATCACCTTGGAGTCTGAAAGACAAGCTCCTCATTTACTGGCTGTTACTTGATTATTGTAAAACTTAAAGGATTAGACACCAGAATTTTAGCTTCAATTGCTTTTCATTACTCTCCGCTGAATTAATTAACTCCTGCATTACTCCCCGCTCTTCACCAAGATCACTCATCTATTTGTTTTATAGAAGCTGAAATGAAATATTGGGTATTGTTTAAAGTCAATGAGAACTACTTTATATTGTACAAGAATGAAATTACTGTTTTAAATGCTAGAGAAGGATTTACAATTTTTTTAACAGTTGAATAGATTTAGATCTTTTTTGAAGTTTCTATTTGTGTCAGGATGTTGATCATCTGGTGCTGGAGACATTCTGCACCAGTAGGATGACGGAGCACAGACTGATTTCAGTTACCACCCAAATTCTCCCTGACCAATTCATGGCTGACCTCAAAGGAAGCCAAATCTGCTCTGCATTTGTAAGTAAAACACTAACTTGTATGTATGCATGGCCAGAAATGTGACAATTTAAACTGGTCTTTGTCTTCAGAAAAGAAAACCTACTTAGCATCCACAGTCAGACCACTGTGCAAGGTCCCGTTAAAGCAAAGCTCATCCATTCAGGTGAAGCTATTTGAAAATATTGCTAGGCTTCTAATAGTTCTAGCATCTGAAAAAGGGGCTGTGTCTCTTTTCTTAGAAAGCAGATGAAATGTTCTTTAAGAACTCTTCTCTGTCAAACCAACATCTGTCTTATTGCCCATGAAGAAATATGGCCCTTGACGTCTGAGAAGCAGAACATATCTAACTCTTACATTATTAATACTGAAAATTACACGTGAATAAAAATTTACATGCTTGTTGTCTTTTCTTTCTGTCTTTTCTGGCACACTAAAGGTGTGACAAGGCAGAATTTACTCAGTTTTTAAAGTAAAAAGTAGTTCTATACTTTTTGCTGATCAGAGGCACTGAGGTAGCGTAAAAACAGAAGCTTCCAGATTTGCTAGTTGTTTCTCAGAAGTGATGCTTCAAGTGACTGGGGCAGTTGCCATGGGTAAACTCCTGGCCTCATTATAGTTTTCACAAAGGTTTCCACAATGATTGCTGGTCTAAGTGCAGTCTATGAGTACTGCTAAAATAAAATGCTCAAAGTACAAACTCAAGGCTGTTTTCCACAATCACTACTGAATATTAATAGCACACTCTCATCCTTCCTAGTTCAGACTTCAACTTAAAATACACTTTCAAAAATAACAAATTAAAAAAAAAAACAACCAACATGCGTGCCATAAGAAATACCCAACTGGAAAGATTTTGCTAAGGTTTTTGTTTATCACATATTTCTTTATCTTAGCGTCGCCATTCCTACTTCAATGTGACTAAGTGGGTATTAAAATGAGTGACACTACCCATGACCCAAACCATTGAAAGCCAGTAATGATGGGCAGCTGAGCCCCATGTTGAAAAGCTGTCGCCAACCCCCCCTGCTTCTCCTCCCTCACTTTTTCCCAACCTTTTGGCCAGATCTAATTTAAATGTGAATACCTTAAGTAATTGCCAATATTTGTAAAGTCAGTATATGCAACTGCATTAAAGACAACAGATTTTTGTGTACTGTTTTGCAAGGATTTTTTTTTTTTTTAATGCCCTGTACTTGCTGGGAAGGTGCTTGGTAAAACTTGCCTCAGTTGGTGTACAATTGTTTTATACACTTTCCCCTTACTTCATTCTTTAGTGAACATCTCTGGAATAAGTAATTACTGTGGGAACACTTCTTTACAGCAATTCTCAAACAGCAAAATTGGCAGAGGTTGGTTTTATAAAGTTCACAAACTGAATGGTGCCTTATTGCCATAAACAAAGGGATTTTAACTACTAGCATTAAAATACACTAAGAATAACAGATAAGTGAATCTGTGAATAAAGATAAGTCCTTAATTGACAAGAAAATGAAGGATTAAGCTAATGCAGCATTATAGGAATATGCCAGGGATTCAAACTTCGGCCTACATCACCATTTTGGACTAAGTGATTATAAAAGCTTTTTAAATGACAGAAAGCAGGACTCCCCTGAGAAATTTTCTGCCTAAAATTTGTCAAAATGAGTGCAACTGGTACTAAGCCTCAATATAGGCTCTCTAAATGAATACATAATGTATTTAGTTACTTAAGATAATTGAAGTCTTGCCAATTTAATTAAAAATAAGCCACCTATTGAAAGGAAAAGATATTTCAAAGTCTCACAGCTACTGGTACCACTGAATGAATTCGATGAATTTGCGGTATTATCTTCTGCCTACTACTGGCTTTACGCGAGAAATGAAAGAACTTTTGCCTAAAAAGTCAGCTGATGTAAAAGTTCCAGAATCGAATCCAGAAGTCTTAATGGGCTTACCTGTATAAGAACTGTTAGCCTTGAACAGCAATTGGTGTACATAAGTATGTATGTTGCTCTACATTGCATCTAGGGAGTAGCTTAAAAATCTCATTGTTTTTCTATTTGTCCTTGACACGATACCCAACCTTTGTAAAACAAACAAAAACAAATTAAAACAAAAGTAAAAGCACTTAACAGAAGATGAAGAGTTAAAGTTTCAAGAAGTATTGCAAGTGGATCTTCCTTTTGAATCAACTAGTGCCTGAATACATAAAAGAAGATAAATAAACTTTTTGTGAATTACACTGAAATCAAGGATGTGAGAGAACGAGTACAGGTTACTACCCGTGGAAAAGGATTTGTCCAGTGACTCTTGTAAAATTTTTATAACTATAGCGAAGGAAGAGATGAGAAAGCCTCTATCTACTAACAAGTGCATAATGGTTTAACTTACTCCGTGTACAGTCAAAAAGTATGACAGACATTCAGACTGCTGGGTACAGACACACTTCTTCTCCTAGTCTCATGAAACCGATTCGAAACCCTACAATAGTGTCACATTGTGGAGTGGTTCTGAGACCTAGTTTGTCTGAATCAGTTAGAAACTTCTCATAACGTATTTTCTCCTGAAAGTGACAACTAGAACACTAAAGAACATGAAAACTTAAGTGCTTTGTTGGATTGAAAGAAAATCATAAAATCATAGGATCGTTCAGGTTGGAAGGGACCTGTAAAGGTCATCTAGTCCAACCCCCCTGCAATAAGCAGGGACATCTGCAACTAGATCAGGTTGTTCAGAGCCCTGTGTAACCTGACCTTAAATGTTTCCAGGGATTGGGCATCTACCACCTCTCTGGGCAACCTGTTCCAGTGTTTCACCAAATGCTCTTATCCTTAATGTTCGAAGAAATCTGTAAAGACATTTCACAGGAAAAGCCTAGATGTCTGTGTAAAAGCCTTAGCTTATCCATAGCTCTTCCTGAGTCAGTATGAGCTTACTGAAGAGAAAAGCATGACTCAGTATGGATAAAGACAGTACTCAAGTCCAACACTGGTTCTTCTGCATTTTAATATATCTGCAATATCATTCCCTCCCCAGAAGTAGACAAAGCATTTTAAAATACAATTACAGCTCAAAAAGTCTACCTTATTTAATGGCACTTATTATCAAGAAATGAGTGGTAGATTGAACTCTGACAATGGATTTTGTTCATTTAAACCACAACAGCAAGAATCTCCCCGAGTCCATGCAATTGTTTTAAAACCCTTCATTACAGAAGAGGCTAGTCATATTTGAATTTTTTTATTCTAACCTTGAACTCTGGCAAAACATTATCAGCAATGTTTTTTAATCTGTTAATAATGATTTTTCATGTCTTGAATTTTGATAAAATTAAACAAGAAGCAAGATCTGCCCCTGCTTTGAGCAGGCAGTTGGAGTAGATGATCTCAGGAGGTCCCTTTGAAGCTGTATTACAATATACATCTATGATAAAATTATCATCAGCTGCAATGGACTTTTGGTCAGTCCCTTTTATATTTTCCTCTGAAGACACAGAACAGGTTTTTTTCAGTTTTTGATTTTACATTAATTTTCAGTCTTATTGGATGAAGCAAGCACAAATCCGTAATCAAGTGCAATGTCCTTTATAATCCTATGAATTCGACTGATGCAATTGTACCCATAATACAACTTATGTTTTCAGGCAATATGTAAATTCACCTGAAGTAAACATATAGGAATCTTTTTATTTGTTTGCAATGAAAAAATAATCCAATGAAATTTTAGGCAATTTTACTGTTACTCACTCTCCTTCCAGAATGGGACAAATTCTTCAGAACTATCCAGAGACCTTAAGATATACAGACAAATCCTTAAGTGTCATGAGACAACTGTTTTAAGAGTGAGATAGCCAAGGCAGAATATCCTGTAGCACATTAACTATTCTCTGGCCCCTAAAGGGAAGAAAAAAAAAGAAAGAAAAAAAAAAAAGGGAGAGAGGCAGATAAACTAGACATCAAGTTGCTAAATCTGAATTGCAAAGCACACAGTCTGAAGAAGAGTCTGAAGAAGCATTATCTACATAAGCTACTTTACATGTAGCCAGAGAAGGATGAGCTGAAGGAAGATTTCTAAAGCAACAAAAGTAGTAAGGAAGGTAAGTTAGGGCTCAAATAAAGTGAATGAGTGCAAGTAGAAACAGATCTGGAAAACCAAATCACAGTAATTTGTGAGATACATTTCTCCCTTGGGAGATTGACAAGCTCCAGAAGTGTGTAAGGTTGCTGTGAATGGAAGTCAAAGTTTAAGAGGGCTTGGAGCCATCTCTAATTTGTTACACAGTTTACCTTTAAAACAATCTTACAGACAGTGTTAGTATGTCATGTCACATATTAACACACAGAGCTCAAAATACTGTTTTTCCTCTGAATTTCAAAATGCAGCACAGACATTGGACCACTATAAAGTTATAGTAGATCTAGTTTGTTTTAGAGAAAAGCATTTATAGAATTTAAAATTCTGTTAGCTAACATAAACATTAGATTTCCTGGGCATAATTCTGCTCTTGAATACACCAGTTTAAATAGCATTGACTTCATCAGAGGTCCTAATTTTATATTTACATAGGTAGTTGTGAGAATAAAACTCACCAAGGTTAAACC
This sequence comes from Limosa lapponica baueri, assembly GCA_002844005.1. Classification (NCBI taxonomy): domain Eukaryota; kingdom Metazoa; phylum Chordata; class Aves; order Charadriiformes; family Scolopacidae; genus Limosa; species Limosa lapponica. The sequence goes on from KZ506684.1 coordinate 89,183, forward strand.
TTGACAGTTTGGCATCCTTGTTTAGAAAAACAGAGGCAAATTTTCTTTCTGCATTAAGTTTACCATTGCTTATATATATATATATGTTATAGTTCCAAAGCAAAGGACTTTGTTTACTCATCACAGTCATACCTGTTTGCAATGTTTAATCTTCAGTTATGAAGTTTATGGAACCTTAAACACTGCTTTAACGGTATCACTGTCTTGTGTAAGGTAGCAGACTTTTTAACAGGCAACTGCACATAATCAGCTTTTGGATATAGATTCTTGTCACATTATGAAAACATTTATAAAAATGTGGGAACTTGATTAAAGTTTCACAGACCACATTTAAAACTGTACTGCTTAAACTTACAAAGCAAGTGGATATTTCTTCATTTCTGAGTCAAAGTACTGATTAAAATCTTTTAGGAGCTGTGGGTGGTCAACATCTCTGAAAGTCAAACATTTATTTAAGCTGTCTGTGACTATCTTTAAACCTTGATGTTTGAAACATTTGGTGGATTTCAGGGGTTTGTTTGCTTGTTTTCCTTCCTTTTTTTTTTTAATTATTATTTTTAAGGTATGCTGATACTTCTTATCCTTTCCTCCAAGGGAGGAGATGAGCATAGAAGAGGGATGGATGTTTTTCTTTTTCCCACTATTATGGGAAGATACTTGGATGTAGAATTCACATACTTTTTTTGGAAAACAGACTGACTCAGGTCTTCTGGCATTTCAGAAAAAACATTCAGTTCAGTTTCAATGCAACATACAGTGCTACAGCAACGCTGTTGGGTTAGCGTAAGTAAACTGGTATTCAGTACTAATTTTAGTACTGGAAACAGGTTTACCTCCACAATGGGGAGCAAGGCCTAATTTGTTCTGTTCCTTTTTCTCACTCATTTGATCTTGTCTAGAAAGCAGCATAAATTATTTCCTACCAGCAGATGGACTTTCCCATGGCTCAGGCAAGATAGCTGGTGGTCTCAGATATACAACATGAAAACGATCATTGTCTGCGAAGTCGCCTTGCTTGCTAGCACTCTCTATTCAAAAATCAAGAACTGAAGGAGCACCGACTTCACTAACATATCACGCCTAGCATAAGTCTCATGAAATTAGTAATGATGCTGTTTGGAAATGCCAAATTAAGCAGAAATTCCTTTGAAAACCAAATTATGAAAACAAAGCAGCGTAAATGAAAAAAGAAACCAACACCAATTTAGGCAAACTCCGATGAAGCACAAGGTGATTTCCAATGACTCCCTTGAAGGCTTCTATGCAAGGCATGCTTCAATAACCTGTCCGAGGGTTTGAGGCTCTATGCTGTGGAGCAAGAAGCCTGGAAGAGAATTCAACTTAAGCCTTTACTCTGATAGCCTATCCTGTTAGCTCCGTAAGAGAGATATTGAAAGACCAAAGGAAACTTTGTATTATGCCTTAATGGGAAAAAAAAACCCTGTCCTCTGGGCCTCAGGACAGCATTGCAAGGATTACAACCATATAGTTAATTCTGTTTCCTAAAAATAGGATGCATGTCCATACTGCCCTATCATATCACTTGGCCCATGCTATCACTTAAGACATGTTCAGCCACAAGCCAAAACTGTGTCAGGCAGCATGCTAACAATTAAACAGCATGGACAATTGCATACTAGAACTAAAAATAATGACTTGATCCTATTTCTTTTATTAATATGGACATAAACTAGAAATGCTGAAAAATACTTCCTGTGCCAGCAGATCACAGGAATTTCTTATGTACTTTCAGGAGTTTAATCACCACGTCACTGGAATGCCAAAACTGTTCAGCTTAGTCGTGCTCCATAGACATCTGAAACCAGTCCATCACCAGGCCAATAAGACTGAGGTGCACCAGATCTTTAGAAGTCCTGAGTAAGCTGATACGCTGTATCCTATACTCTCAGGATCATTTTTGTTTGGAGATATCTGAAAGAAAATATGCTGTTTATTTAAAAGTTTTTTCTCTCTTCGCAGAAACACGATTTGACTTTTTATTCCAGAACCAAACAAAATTCTTTGCTTTAGCTTTCTGCTTCTGACTACTAAAACCACAACACTTAAATTGAAGCAAATTGTCTGACGTACTGCAAGATCACTTATGGTCACAGAAACTAGAAAAATACTATGTTTGATCAACTTTGTGTAGCATACTAAACAGATGATACATAGGAAGGGAAACTAAAAGGAAGACACATGCATTAGCAATGTCGCAGCTGGCAGTTGTTGCTATTTTTACTGAAGTACTGGAATTCAATATGGATTCTTAAGATCAGGTAGAAATTTTACTTCTGAAGTTAAGAATACAAATAAATTGTAACTCATAGCATCATGCCAGAGTAGGGACAAGCAAGAGCAGCTATTTCCAAAAGTGTTTAGATTGTATTTCTAGTGTTTAGAACTAGAAATTACAAGTGGCAGTATGCTTAATAAGCAACACGGAGTTAAGCAACTTATCACAGTGAACAGAGGAAGACTGGAGCAATCACAGAGAAATGTGCTTAAAAGAGAATGCTGAGCAAAGTTTTTAGTTTCTTTAGCAACTTTCTAGACTGTGTGAAAATGCAATTTCATCTCTTCACATTTCAGGATTGTTGCAATTGGAAAATAAATCATTGATGGAAAGCCCTTTCCAGTCCATTAATTTGGAAAGGCCACATGCATAGCTGCTGAGTGAAGTAGAAAACAGTACTGAAAAAAAAACAAAGTGGCAAGCAGATCCAAATGAGAAGTGCTGGAGCAAATGCTGTCAAAGCTCCAGATATGCAAAAAAGTGCAGGAAAACAAAGGAGGAAAAGGTGTGGAGGGGGACAGTAGTGCTATCATGGTTCATGGCCAGTATTGAAACCATGAATTTCCTCAGTTCTGGGTCTACTAGAAAAAGCTACTCTTTTGTCTAAAGAACACAGACATAATGAAATTATTAAAAAATGAAGTGATAAAAAAAATACTAAAGCCTGACATTTACAGATGCTTACTCAAACAACAACAAACACATTATCACATAAATTTGTCTAGAACAGGTCTTCAGTCTTCTAGTTGGCAGTCTTTGTGAGAGCAGTCATGCCTTGAAACCTGTGCAACTTCATAATAAGACAGAAAATAATCTGTAGATCACAATTATTGTGTTGGGACATGTTAGGTCCCAGTCCGATTGTTGGTCCGGGAGGGGTTCGTAATGATTGAAATTTCTGACCTTATTGGGCATTACTTTCTTCTCCATTTGAGTTCTTGTCTAGATAGGAGTAGTATATAAAAGGGGTAATTGTTTTAGGACAAGAGTTATCCAGGACACAGACTGATGGTCACTGTGGAAGAGATTTATTAGTTATATTTTCTACTATGAGTATGTAAAATATTAAGTTTAAGTGGTGGATAATGTTGGAGTCTTCCTCTTGAGCAAATGAAGGTTAATCAGGAAAGTGACTGCTTGAATGTGTGTATTGGAAGGCTCGACTGCCACAAAAAACTCACTGCAATTTATATATCTCAAAATCAGACATAGAAGCCAGAGAACATTCACTGGCAGTCAGTCCTATTCTAGACTAGTTCCTTTAATTTGATCCACGTTATTCATTATTTCAAAGCAGAATTTGGTTAGTATATTTTAGTCAGATCATTTGAATATTACCTGCATTGCCAAAAGAGCTAAGGTTGGTAGAATATTTTTACAGTAAGAACAAGGTGAGGCTACAAGACTGTGCGTCTTCCCAAGCTTCTGACCTGAAAGAGGAGAGGTTGTTCTTCATTCATCAGATGTGGACTGGTCTCCATAGTCTGCTCAATCTGAACAGTGCTGTCAGGAGGGGATCTCCCACCACTGCTGTGCGCCTGGTCACATGAATTTATGAGCAGCCTCACCATGGCAAGACAACAGTGCTAGTGCAATGGTAAAGAAACAAACCCAAACACTGTCATGGAGCTTGTCATGGCTTAAACCTTTGGAACTGTAACTATAGCAGTTTACTCCCTAAATGTGGACATCTTTAAGATGCTCTTTGGTACACAGGCTGAGCTAGCAATAGAAGAAATGAAAATTCACTCAAACATTTCAGCTCTTCTGTACTCCAGTTCTACCAATGAACATATTCATACAGGTTTCCTTAATGACAGCTTGACTTTTCTCACTACATCATTTCTGTGTATCTGCATCTGACTGCAAACTCCTTTTAGAATGAAACACATTTTTCTTCTGTGAACTTCCCATCACACTTATAGAAAATTTCCATCCACGGGATAAATGAGGCACAGTTAGAAGTCAGGGAATATTAAATCCTGGTGAATACTGTTTGGACAAAAGGTTCTTTGAATAGTTTATTGAATATCCTTTTGGATATGAGGGGTATAGAATCATAGAATAGTTCGGTTGGAAGGGACCTGTAAAGGTCATCTTGTCCAACATTCCCTGCAATGAGCAGGGACATCTGCAACTAGATCAGGTTACTCAGAGTCCTGTCCAACCTGACCTTGAATGTTTCCAGGGATGGAGCATCTACAACCTCTCTGGGCAACTTGTTCCAGTGTTTCAACCACCTTCATCGTAAAAAATTTCTTCCTTATATCTAACTTAAATATACCCTCTTTTGGTTTAAAACCATTACTCCTTATTCTATCACTACAGGTCCTGGTAAAAAGTCTCTCTCCATTTTTCTTGTAGGCCTCCTTTAAGTACTGAAAGGCAGCAGTAAGGTGTCCACAGAACCTTCTCTTCTGCAGGCTGAACAATTCCAATAGTATGTCTTCCCAATTTTTGTTGCATGAGAATCATAGCTAGCAATACATTAGATGAT
>KZ506684.1:119224-136070 GCA_002844005.1 Limosa lapponica baueri
CTTCAACATACAGTTCACACACACATTTTTTCTCAACTGAACAGGTTTGAATGAACACACATCGACCAATTTGCCCATGTGAAGCACCGCTGTGAAGAAGCTGTAGAGGTTACGGCTTCTCATCCCAAGCTTAGGTTTCTCTACAGAGTGCTTTAGTTTTCCACGGACAGGTATCTGCAGTCAGCCTTGGAGACAAAACATGTATGAAGACCATTTTCTGTCCAATAGTTAAATTCCTTCCGCATGCAAACACAAGAAACTCCTGCTGCTCTCTCGCCTCCCCAAAGCTGGAGATGTAACAAGAAAAACTCCGACAAGAATTTCTCAAAACCTCTCTGACTTCTCCAGCAACTAGTTGCTGGGGTGGTCTAAGAGGTTACTATCCCCAGTTACGAGTCTGCAATGCGGGAGCGGGACAACCCTTTGAGAGCAGGAACAGTAGAAACAGGTTTCACTATCAGCTGCTCTTCTACCGAGGCCCACAGGTCTGAGGATGGACAGATGATCAGACTGCTCCTCAGCCTTTCGAACTCCTCCAAACAAGCATGTCACTGAAGAAAGGAACAACAGTTAAAGTAACGCCTGCTTTCACTGGCAGTGGACCAAAAAGTTTGACTGACTCAACCCCAGGTACAACCAAGCCATGGGAATACCCGGGTGAGGACACCTAAACACTTCTTTTTGCCAAGGAGAAAACTTGCATATCTATTACATTAGGTCTTCTCCCTTTGCATAATTCCTAAGAAGCAGAGCCAGACGTCAATCAAAGAACCCTATGTATTACTTTAATAGCTAGGATTAATAAATTATAGGTTTCCTAGTATAAATACATGTGTATTCAGCACAAGCTGCTGTTTGAAATGTATTGATAATTGTAAAAGGATTTGGACTGTTCCCAAGTCAAACTGTGTGCTCTACACAATAGCAACTTCCCTGTAACGTTCACTGCCACAGTCTGTATCATAGCCTGCTTTTTAATGCATCTAGGTGATTCTGAAATCCTCGATGAGTCTAACTAGTACATCCTCAGATGTAACACACAAGGCACGTGACTTAAGAAATGCACAAGGGAACACAAAACTAAGATACTGGTTCTGTGTGGCTCCCACTGTCCATCCTAGCAGAAGGATGCTGCTCTTGAGCATTCGGACGTTGGCTCAGTTCTTCTAGTGAGCAGGCTTCTCTACCCAGGGCTAGGGCATCCCTGCTTTAGAGGCATGTGGCTGAGTTTCTCACCCTGGTCTCCTGATGGAAAAGGCCAAGGAATGCTTTGAAAGGGCTGAAGTTTCCCTGTGCCCTTGGGACTGGGCAGAAAGTCAGAAGAGTCTCTGCCTCATCACAGGTTCTGGTCCGAGCAACACGTGCTATAAAAATCAGGATGCCCCACAACTGTTTAGGCTGTTGGTTTGTTTGTTTGTTTTAACTTATCAGGGAGTAAAGCAGACACGCCTAAGAAGTTTCTTTGTTAACCTTGCGTTACTTGCTCTCCTGAAGGATTTCGCTAGAAAAACTGAGCTGCCACAGCCAGGTTAGTTATGCAATAGAATGACCAGTCACCTGAGGAGTATTCAACAGTTGTCACCCTAGTTTCATAGCCCACGTGGCCAATCTGCAAGGCCCTTGATGAACAACACTTATCAGAAACTGATTCTGCACCTGTGAGATTGCCTGAGAAACCCAGATCTGTGCTTTTATCTGAACAATATTTGGCTCCTGGATTTGAGACATGATACAAAAACAAACTGCTCCTCTCCCATGGACTGTAAGGGAGAAATGTTCCTGACACCATTAGCTCTCTTTGCCATAGCTCTTTAAGATATACCCTCCCGCATCAAATGAAAGATGTTACACGCCACAAGGACTTTCGTAATTGCATAGATAGGTCACTTAGAACACAATGTTAACTGTTTTGCTTCAAAAAAGACCTCTTAGCTCTCTACTTGAAAACAGAGGTGGGAGATAGGGAGCAGGAGAGGAAGCCTTAATGAATACATGCTCAAGGAAACATCTAGGGATTTCACTGTGGGATTCCCATTAGTATCAGTGGGGGTTGTTTAGGGATTTAGCTATACAATGCTTTGAAAACATGCATCTCGGTGTTCGTAGGAGGACATAACTACTCTGTATTTGTCTTTACCCCTATGTCTCCAGCCAGGGAGGCTAATAAAAGGTTTAAAGAGAAGCAGTGGCAGGATAGAGGTTCTGATATGATGGCAATGCTGCCTGTCCTGCTGGGCTCTCAAGTCTGTTTGACATGTCACTTCATGTCATCACTGTACAGCTGGGCAAAATGCAAGCATAGAATTATGTGCACTATGCACTTTAAGCATCAGTGCATCCAGAACATTCAAGCAAGCAAAAACCTAGAGAACTTAACATATTTGGCTTTAGTTCCATTTTCGACTGATTAAAACAGTCAGATTTTTCTAACTTCTTAGGAAAAAATATTAAGAACCTCATAAAAATTCAGAAAATTTGGGAACAAACTCATGTTAGTGGTATCCTTTTCAACACCCCATTATTTAGCTTTAAGTTGATAAAAGCCTGAAGTAACAGGGAGTTTGTGCTAAGAATTCTATTTCTACCCCTACCTAAAGCAACAGTTTGCGAATTAGTATAAATAAAATAATCAAAAAGGAGCAATCTTCAATACATGTGTGACATGAAAGAAATATTTATCATTAATCATGCTGGAGGTAACTAGAAAAGGAACAGAAAAAATCCATTAGGCAATAATGATTCCATTAACACTGTACTTTGAATGCTCAGGAAGACAAGAGGAATTCAACAAGAGTTATTAGCCAGATTTTCGCAATGGTGAGATTTTGTCCAGTTTTTGTTGAGAAACAAGATGGTTTTTCCTACCAAGACAGCATGCTAACCTGCCTCACAGTGTTGGGGGAACACAGAATTTCATTCTTCTGTAAACCTGCTCACAGTAAAGTACCGTCTTGCAGAAGTGGTATGGTGGCTAAGTACTAAGTAAGAGAAGCACAACCATGCCATCACTTTGTTCCCAAATGCTGGTGCACTGCAAACCCACATCTTCTGTTACAACTATTTCACCTAAATACTAACACATCTGGAGTACCCCCCTCTACTACAAAATAGGCCTTCAGACGTGAAATCCATGTAGACAATATGACCACATAAAGAACTCTTGAATACAGACCAAATGAACAAGATGCAAGTGAGATCTGCAGATGGACTGTGAAGATGAAACACATCATTTCAAGTTAAAGTCAGAGCATCAAACTGGTATCTGCTGTATTGCTATGTAATGTCTGAGCCTATGGCTTGCTGCAGTTTGTAAACTTCTTTATGTGAACTTCAGGGCATCAAGGAATCGACATAGACATCGATTGTGCTGCATGCCATCTGTTCCATGTTGACACAACACCACTGTTTTGTTTTGTTTTAAATGACTTGCAGGAGACGGATCATCAGGTGTAAGGGTCTTGCTTTGTTTGGCAGAACAATGATGACAACTGTCCCATGGTCAAAGAGGATTTGGCTTATTGCCCAAATGCAGACAAGTCTTCCATACATATTTTGTTACAATATAAAGACGATGAGAAACACAGCATATACTTTCTTTCCATAAATGTAACACATAGATATTTATGTGTTATCCCTCCTGTAATGGAGAATAATAAACAAAATTCTCAAGGGCTCTGATCCACCTGGCCCTCTGTTGTTGGTTTGTTTTTTGTTTTGTTTTGTTTTTTTATTTATTTTTATTTTTACCCTGCTTTTCAGAAGTTTCAGAGGTCTAATTCTGGCCCTTAAAACCTGGGATGATAAAACTCAATTTTCTATAACCACGAGTGAGAAGATTTCACCCTGCTTGATACAACCTTTCCATATGCCAACTTCCATCAGTCAAAACAATACATCCCCACGGACTTTGACAAGCTGTTTCAGTAGTGTTAGATAAGGAACACAACACCACAGTTGATTTCAGGTGTCTTGTTTCCAACAGGTGCTGCAAGCATTTCTATAAAGACACTAATGACCAATGCTAAAACCACTGAGGAGTACAGGATTTATACATCATGATGAATCTTTTTTTTTTTTTTTGTAGCAGTAAATCAAAACTAATTATTTCCATGAATATATCTGATCTTGCCAGTCATTTGCATGATACAAAATATTTTGTTTCACCACTAACCTGCTATGTATTTTGAAACAAAAATATCAAGAATGACAATATTTATACACAGCAACAAGAAACACACTTGTTTACGTTCAAGTAAAAGATTAAAGTCAGACTGAAAAACCTCCAGTGGGTATTGCTATCTGGTAGAGGTACGTGTTTTCCCATGTGCACGTTATGCATGGACACTGAGACAGTAAATGATAAGATTTGCTACAGAAGCACACGTATAAAAAATATTGTTTAGACATGATTGTTCCCACATGTACTATTCCAAATGCAAGGAAGATTCCTCCCCCCCTCAAATTCTGAAACTTGAAGTAATAACTATTTCTTTTTTTTCAGAAAGCACTCCAGCTCTTTTTTGTTTTCTCCTCTCCTCCCACACACTCCACTCAATGTACCAGAAATTCTTCATGTTCCACAAAAAGTACCGTAGAATGTGCATAAAGGAGAAAGACAATGTTGCATACACCTTTTTATTCTTAGTACCAGCCACCAGGTTATACTTCAAATGCAAGTGTTCCCAGCTAAAACCAGTCAAGAAAGTTCCTTTACATAACACATTTTTGCCTTTTGCAGGAAAATAGAGCAACTCAACATGACAAATGCAAATAAAGCAATGGACAGCAGTCAAATCTTGCAAAACCTTGACAGAAAAAAAGTTAATTATTGTCAGATGACATGTATGACGTGTCTTCTGTTTTCTTACGTGTATCTCTCAGAAAAAAAACCAAAAAAACAACAAAGATACTTTTCAGCCTTTTGGTGTGGAAATTTACATAGCCCAGCTTCAAAACACTGCACATCTCACATGGCCACCAACCATGTCCTCCCAAGTGTCACATCCCATTGCCCCGACACTGTTTAGAAAGCTACACCCTGCTGTTTGTGAACACTCAACAAGGGATTACTTCATCTTTGTTTTCTCATGCTGAAAAGTCAACGCTGACTTCAAAACTGAAACAGTCAGTCTCTTGCCACTGAGAATTTGATCAGGTGTTCCTCCATTGCAGCAGTTCAGATTACATTTCTAACAAATACCACAAGCAGCAAAATGCTTTCAGCTATTACATCTCTTACATAAGTGTTGAAAGTAACTCAAACCAGCTGAAGCAAAGCGCGAGATACATGGATAGTGTCACTATTCTTGTTGTTAAACTTTTACTATGCTGTTGATAACTGATGACACCCACTGGAACATGATTCTTTATTATCTTTTGGACTCTGAATAGCGTCACAGTTTCAAGTGCTACATTAACTTCTGAAAGATTTCTTTGTAACACTCTAGCAAACCAGGAAACAAGATGAGAAGGTGTAACACTCAACTTTTCCTGACCTGGCTGGTCTAATAGGGAGCCAGAAATGCTATCACTTAAAATGAAAATGAAAGGAAAAAGCCCCTAATCTAGGTATACCTTGTGCTGCAATAATAATTGCCCTTATCCACCACGCTACTCATATCAGCCACAGTGTACAATAAATGTTCCAGTAAAGTACTGAATGAAGCATACAGTCTGGAAATGGTTGTACCTGCCAGTCATGGTATTAGGAGGTTAATAAAGATGCATATCCAACCATTTAGTAAAATTACCAAAAAGAGGAATTGTTTTGTCCCAAGTAACTCCATGCACTGTTGAGACAGAGCAAAGGAACAATTCTTCCTTCCTCATCTCTGTCCCCCGCTGCTACCAAACAAGAACATTTAACTTAAAAACATGCAGAGGTTACTGCGTTTAGATGCAGCTAGATGATGAATGCAGCTAGATGAGTGAAAAATAAGTGTACACATCACGTAAGCAAATCCTCTGGACAGAGCTGAAAATGAGAAAAAGGTTGTTTGATAAGAAGAGGCACCCAGCCAGGAGAGCAAGTCTCAGCAAGAAAGTGAAGGCAATATAGCTCGCTGACTCCATACCGATGGAGCTCGTGGGTATGAGGTTCAGTGAGGTCCAGTGAGAGAGAGGATGTACAAGAAAAAGGGAGAAGAGAGCACAAAAGAATGCTGAATGGAATTCAGTCTTCCAGAGAATGAGGGGAAAGAAATTAAAATTGTCAGGCAAAGGAAACGCACAGTTTATTTTATCCTTCTGGACCCCATTCTCCTCATCGATCTGTAACAGACGCTTCAGAGACAGTTCCTGCCCCAGAAAGTTTAGCAATCAACTGTATGTTTGTACAGGACCGTGCATAAAACAGAACTTTGGCCTCTGGATACTGCAGAAATATATAAATAAAATAAATACATAATCAGTAATAGGAAGTGGAATCAAACCCCTGAAAATGGAAAGAAATTGAGAAGGTTAAACTACAAGCAATAAAAGCTGAACTTACTTTCAGCTAAGTGCATCATAATTGACATTTATACCACTGTTACTAGATCAGTTTAAAGACTGCAGCACGATTCTGGATTCAGGCCAAATTTACCTGACAACAATAATATCAAATACTCCTGTAAACTGTATTAAAAGGGAACAAATACCATCAGCAAAGGTTTATACAAAGTGAGGGAATCAATCTATGAGTAATACTGCAAAAAGAATTAAAGGACAAATTATGTTTTTCTCCAGGTGGAGAGTTACATATGCCTCAGAAAATTGCTTTTTTGAGTTTGTTATTGTTTTAAAGCCATAAAGATAAATTGAAAAAGTAAATCAAAAAATATCCTAAGCTCATCTCCAAATAATATCTGTCACTGCGGCATCACCATTTTCCAGTTGGTTTGTCATTTTAAGAGGCCTAGAAGGCTCTGAATACCTGGAGCACTAAAAATATTACTGTCTGGGCTTCACACTTGTGTATTTATTAGGACTGAACACAAAACATGGACCCATGAGCCCTCATTTGTTAGCACAGTTCCCCTTCCCTTCTATCTCCATTACTCATTCTGTGCTGCAAAAGGCTTAATAGAGTTCCTTTTTCATAGCCCAACAAATCAAATACATGTTCTGAAAATGTTCCAGTTTATATTCAATGTAGATTCCAAATGACCAGTTAATTTCAGCACATCCTATGTAATTTTAGAAAAAAAAAAAACACAAACCAAAACAACCACCACCAACAAAAAACAACCAGGAAAATCAGCCAGAAAACCAAGTACGCATAATCTGGACATGTATAACCTGACTCTAGCTGATATTTACATTGCTGTCATACTCTTCATATTATTCTTTCTTACTTGTTTTTATGCACCACTGCCTTTTTCTTTTTTTTCTTAAAATGCTTTCTGAACAAGAACTATAAAAATAGTCTGTTGCAGTCCTCAAATACTAATGTCCTTCTATGAAGATTTCCCACTTAATTTCTTCATACTCTTTATTTTTATTATTTAGCTTCAAGTCATAGGTTCCAATGTAAAGCTACTGAATAAATTTTGATTTATTTATTTATTTTATTTTTGTAACCAGGAACCGTTCACAGCAAAATATTTGGAGAACTACACTGTAACTTCCCTTTCATAAGGCTGCTGTACAACAGTGTATTCCTAAAAGAGCTTCCTCCCTATCGATAATTTTTTCCATCTTCCGGTAAGAACATACCTACATTATCGACACAGTCTCACACATCATACTGGGCAGGCAATACAGCAACTGAGCCTGTTAAAAGCTGCTCTGAGGTCAAAAGTGCTCTACAGCAAATCATTCTAATATTGCACTCCCATCTAACATATTAGACTTTTTTTAGGATAACTGAGCAATGATCGGTGGATATCTAAGTAGTCAAATTTTTCTCCCCTCAGTGCTGAAATGGTGATAGCTTACTCTACAAAATTAAATTGACTGCTTCATGCCAGAGATATGAAATATACGTGTTACTATCAATTAATTAAAAGTCTAACTCACATCAGTTCATGCTTCACTATCACATGCCGGAACAATACAGACACTGAAAAATTCTTCAGAAAGAATAAGGACAACCTCCCCTTTTTACCACTTCTGCATGTTGACCACACTTCTATATCTTATTTTAAAATGATTCTACCATAGAAAATAGAGTAAAGTTCCCCCCAACTTCCTTTTCCTCTGATCCTGTTGTGGTACAACTCTGATCATAACACAGTAACAAAAGATAAGTGACATTTCTGTAGACCCTTGAGCATCTGCATTTTATAAGGGCTGGGAATTTCTTGTCCATCTTGTTAGCATTTTTATTAGGCTTGTAGTACTTAACTGCAGTTGATGGAAAACTTTTCTTTTGATGTGGCTATGAAATACCGAATATACTAATTACATTTGTATTTGTAACAAAACTCTGCTCATCGTCAGTCTGATTCATGGAAAAGGTGTTTCCTATTCCTTTACCTAACAGTCATCACACTTGTAAGACAAGCATTGGTCTGTTTCTTGTTAGCTGATGAGTTTCTTTGAGAAAACAGTGCACAGAACAACTTATATAAAATAAAATATATTTATCCATTGTGTACAAAACATATGTTGTGGTCTACTTAAATTTTTTCGGGAAAAAATTGCAGGCCTAGATCTGTTTCTTTAGTTCTATCATCCAAGACACTTTGCACATATTTGGAGACCACTATGAGGTTTAGATAGTTTGAGCTCTGAAGTTGTGAAGATGAAGTTTAGCTTGCTCAGTTAGAGAGCCCTTTGCCTTTTTTTAACTACAGAGAACAGCAAATAAGTTTCAGCTATTTTTTGACAGAATACAGGTTTGAGACAAGACATCTGCAAAAATCCTTTAACCTCCATATCCACCCCCAACTACATGAATTGCCCAAGGACAAGTAGAATAAACAGTTGAAAAGGCACTGCTTCCAACCAACAAAGCAATATTCAGAGGTATTTTCAGAAGAATTGTCTGTCCTATGTGCCTATATCTGATCCAAACAATTTTAAGACACCTTTAATAACTAAGCATTCAGATACAAACCTTCCAGGCTATCACAGCATCTTCTTTATTACTATTCCCAGTGCAACCTGATGGAAGAAATATCCATATGCTCTCCAGTCCAATACCCACTGTTTGTCTTGGAGTGATTGCCCCCTGTACCAAAACATGAGGCACCAAGAGCCATACCTTTGTCTGTCATCTTTCTTTTCACTGTTTGTTTGTTTTAAGGTATAGTAGAGTAGTCAAATCCATAAAACCCAAAGATTTTAAAGAGCAAGCTTCAACCAACTTATTTTAGTTGACTAATTATTCAGAAAAGGATAATACTCATTCTTAATGATGTAAAAATTTTGTAATTAATCTGTATTATTTTATATGATTAATCCAGGTATGTTGAAAGACATCAGCCTCTTTCAGTGGCATGTTAAGAAAAATAACTAGCATAAAGAAAATCGGGTCTGAGTGATAAGACTGTCTTTAAAAAAGAAAGCCGTATGGGTCTTTCTTTCCATAGGAAATTTTAGAAGTCGGATTTTCCTTCATTTGAAATCCTGATCACGGTGCTCCAAAGAAAAACATACACATGCAGAGTTACAAATTAAAAAAGTTTACTACTCGGCTGTATAAGTCATCCGTCAGAGGCCCCTGGATATTGGGTGTTCCTAGTTTGAAACTAAATTATCCGTAACAAGTGAAACTTTACAAAAACTCAAATAAAAAACTATGGAGGGTGCCAATATATAGATGGTATGCAAGTTGCTTCACAGAACACAACCCAAAATGCTTTCTCCCCTTCGTTAATACTATTTTCTGTAACAGCAGATGGTGCTTTTAACACATAACAAAGACAATCGGATAGGTTTAAAAGTGGGATAACTTTTGTCCCAGCGTCATACCTGTGATACGTGCCAGTTCAGACTGTGGGGAGGGAAAGCAGAGAACTGTTTGTGGGTTTTTTGGCTTTCTCTAAGAATTACGGAGCAGGCAAGGAATCTATTTAACAAAACAACTTAGCTTTCTATCAAATTTGAAAAGCAAAGCCAAGGAACACTAATCCATCTGATTATAGACATGGGACAGCCAAATGGTTACTTGAATGAAATAAAATCATATCTTGTGGCCTGTACCTGCCATGGGTCCCATCTTTGCTCTGAATAATAACAAGGACAGACAGCTGCACATTGGAAATTAGGGACTGGATTTAATAAATGAGCAAAGCCCTTTCCCATATGCCACATATTAAGAACATGCTTAAACTCTCTTTACTAAAATGAAACTTCAAAATGAGAACAAAGCTTTGCTGACTTGTGAAAGGATGAACAGTGCTGAGGTTTGCTATAGTCAAAACTTAGATGACGAGATCTATGTCACACATTGCTGCAGATTTTTCTAGTAACAATTCCTTAAAATACCTCTTACATTTCCCTAAAGCAAATACAAATGAGCATGAGCAAGCTAGCTTTCTTCGAAAGAATTAAAAAATGAAAAGGAAATAGATTACCACTTAAATTTCCCAGTTCAATATCCAGAATAGCAAGGAGATTTGATTGTGTATTGTTCTTTTTTTTTTTTTCTTAAATATTGAGGGAAAAAAAAAAAGACACTCTAGCTCAAACCACAGTAAATTCAGAAGCCAAGCTTTGATTCTTCTCTCTTGTGGCCATGGGACACAAATGAATGTAGATTACCTTTTGATTTCTCTATTGCACTCTGTTCCATAAATTGCCAGTGAACATCCTTTGAGATAAAGTTAAATGGTACACTTTGAATAAGCTTGGGTAATAACCTGTCAAAGTTCAACAAATAAATTAACTTCAATAAAGATAGGTGAAAGCACTTGGACTGAGAACATAGACACATCTATCTTCAGTTGAAAGCTAGCATTTAAATTTGGGACAGAGGTTTCGGATCAGAGCAGCAGATAAAAAGCAACAAATACCAAATACTCCCATTTTGTTTGAACAATGCTTCTTCTGTAGTTCATCTCCTTCTTAAGTTAAAGCCACATGGACAAGAAAATCATGCATGACAAAGGTCTTTTCTTTGCTGAAGTCAACAGCAACCATCATTTTTTTGTGGCCATTGTTTCAGCATCAGCCTCTATATGAAGAAGAAAGGGATGCTGATATTACCAAGCATTGGGCAGCCAAAAAGGGAGATAATACAGAAATATGAGAAAACTGACTTATTTAAAGCAAGGGTAATTTTTTTATTCACCTTGTTTGGTATTACCCATGAGGAACCTGAACAATCTTTCCCCCAATCTTTTATATCAAGACCAAAATGTAGACATAGTAAAATATTTATGAAGCTATTTATAGTGCCTAGTAACCCAATTCAGACTGAGGACAGTGAGGAATATGTCTTGCCAGTCCTTTTACCAAAATTAGTTTTTCAGCTGGCAAATCTAAAAGACCGTGTCATTATATCAGTTAATCGGCCGAGCTATAAAATCTATCATGTTGTGAACCCAGATTCCAGAAGATGACAGTTGAGCCAGACTATACATTTCCTATGCTTAGATAATTTTGATTATTTATTTTTCAAATGTACTGAGAAGAGAGTCTTGTATAGATCATAGTTCATTTAAGAGAACATGTCAACTCTCATCAGGTCAAGCATTTTTGATTGAGTGGTTTGAGACTGATGTTGTAAACTTGAAGGCCCCAGGACAGCTGTGTTCTGCAAGTGTTTGCAGAATATAATTAGAATATAATTTCACATTCTGACTTACCATCAATGTACCATCAAGATAGTTTAAACATTAACTCAATAACAGAAAATCATCCTGACCGACAAAGTCATCCATGGGTCTCCACTAAGCAAGAAGGCTGGATGACTGCTTCCCCAGCTCCCTTTCTGCCCCTCTGCCCAGCCGGGATGATACAATGCAGAGCACACTTTCAGGCCCCAGTAGTTTTGTGGAAGGGTTTCCCCTAACTCCTCACTACTTTATATCCCACATCAGGCTCTGGCCCTGATCTAAGTTTTGAAGAATTTCTCTATAGGAGACTACATATATAGTTTACATAGCCAGACACAGAAAAATCTCAAAAAACAATGTCATCCTCTACTATATAACTTATTTCTAAAACTCACTCCTGCTTATCTTTGTGTATAAATACAACAATGAAACTATTAGCAATAGGCAGGAGTGACAACCTCCAGCCCACCAGATGCTACTTTCCTAGGGACCCAGGGGAGACTAGGAAGAAATTATTTGTGACCCATGAAACCACAGAAAGTTGTCACACTGGAAAGCAAGACTGGAGAATTCGGCCCCTCCTGCAAGTCCACAGTGGCTTGTTATGATAGGTCTCTTAGGCAGGGTTATGTGCTTGCTTCCTGAGCTTTGCAGAGATCTCCATCTCATTCAAGCTGTAGGCTACCTGCCTGCTCCAGAAGCTTCCTCCAGCCAAGCACACTCAGGCACTGCCAGCGCAGCAGTCATCTCCCCCTTTCAAGGCTTGCTCCTCACCTAATGGGCAGGACCCAAGCCGTCCTCCCCAAGCTGCTCAGGTGCACCTCTTTTTAAGAAACATTGTGTGGAATATACATGCATTTAATTTTGAGCAAATAGAACAGTCATATCATCCATCACAATTTGAAGAACAGTTCCCAAAGAAAAGATTCACAGTTAAACTGGAGGGTTGTATCGTGCAAGGTCTTGGCAAAAATCTGCTAATTTTTAAATATTTTAATTGACAACTTGGATAGCAAATAAGTTTTAATGTTTATGGCTATCACTGAGCTGGGAGGTGTTGCAGGCACCCTCAAGAGCAGGACTGGATTTTGTACACATTTCAGAAATTGGAGTAGTGTTGTAATACCAACAGGATGCAATTCAGTGAAGGCAAAATGCAAATATTTCATTTTAAAAAAAAAAAAGTGAAAAGAAAACACAGTATAAAATGGGAGCTACCTGACTAAGCAGCAGCAGTGGAAGCAGAGTTGCCGTGTTATAAATGCTCAACTGAATAGAAGCCAAAAACATAATGCTGTTGCAAAACTGGTAAATGTCAATCTGGAAAATATTTTTTAAAGTGTCACGCAAAAGACATGGGAGGTAAACTTTCTGCTCTCCTGGCAATGAGGAGATTTAGCTGGAATACTCTATTCAGTTGGGCCATTTCTCCTTGAGAAAGGCAGAGAAATTGCAGAGAACCCCGAGGGAAACCTGAAGGCTGACAAGATGTTTCACAAACATGATCTGGGAAGAAAAGTTAAGGGAACTGCGTTTGTTTAGTAAAAGGAAGAGAAGATTAAGCAGGAGGAAGGGCTTAAAAGCACACTTCCAATACATAGAACTTGCTATAAAACAGGCAACAAATAATTTCCATAACTAGCAAGAGACAGGAAAAAAACTTATTCAATTATTTTTTCAATTAGAGAGATTCTGATTAAATATTACAGGAGAAGTTTCTCACCCTAAATGTACAGGCTGAGAGAGCTCATGTCACTGCTTTTACTAGAAGGGTAAATTGTCTGAAGGAAAAAGAACTGAAAAACGAAAAATACCAGTGCTAGTATTGCAAGCTCACATAGTTAAACACATGAAGAAGGATAGCACTGGAATCTCTTTGCAGATTTTCAAATAAAGAAAATTTTCACAAACCTAGTTTTCCCGGAAAAATTGTAGCAGAAGAGTTTCAGCAAGGAATCTGCTGGAATAGAGTCAGCCTGCTTGCAAGAACTCTGACATGAAAAATAAACGCTTTTTTTCCTGACATAGAATTGGTAACTTTTTGAGAACAAAATACCGTGCTTGTTGCTGTGATGGGAGTGGGGGAAGGTCAACATCAAAGAACAGCAAAGAAAAATACTGCATCAAAAATCTTGATCTGCAGAGATCCCTTTAGTACAGTATTTATAAAACAAAAACAGCTAACAAAACACAATTATACAATAGACTTGGAAAAAAGCTGTCATTCTGCCAAGTAACACATGAGATCTTTTTGGTAACAGGATAAATCGGTGACACATATAGTTTAATAGTTCAAGAACAACTGCATATTTCTTTTTAAAGGTACAATACAGTGAAATTATATTACATAACAAAATTGCTAGTTTCTACTTTTAAATGGAAACCTTTATTTTTCCCAAATAACTGCATGTCCATGCCTGTACCCTCACCACTACTCATCTTTGCTCCTGAAAAAAAAAAATAAGAAAGGAAAAATAAATTAAAACTGGGGAGAAAACACACTGTGGGAGTGTATGTTACCAAGCCCATGTTTTATAAAACAAAAATAAATTAATACAGAAATACATGCCTTTCCTCAGTAAGCAGTTGATTCATTGTCAGAAATATAATACTAGTTTAGGTTGGTTTGGGGATGTTTTTTAAAGAACATTTTAGGTGGTTGGAATCACAGACAGAAGAGCGGTTCTTGGCATGAAGCTGTGATTCTAGCTGGAAATAGAGGATGAGGGGCAAACGAACATGCTAGAAGAGGGAATGGAGGGGCATCCTCTTCATATGCGCCTGTGCTCACCTAGGATGAGTACTCTGCTGCTACTGCTGGCACCTGTCATCACTGGCACTGCTATTGACAGTTTCCAAGGAAACTAGATTCTGGATTCTCTTCAGTAGATCCCATTCTTAACTTGGATATGTTATGATTTCCTGGGAATTAATAATAATTTCCAGTGTGGAAAAAAAACCAAAACATGATGAGTAGGATTTTTTCATTTTTAAATTCCATTTTAAATAGGGGATTTCACACCCCTATTGCACCCATCATGCATAGACCTAGAAAAAGCAAGATCCGAAATTTTTACTTAGAAGCATTTAATGGAAAACAAAACTGAGTTTTCAACTAGAATGAGGACCTCAAACATGAGGAAGGCACAGATCAAAAGATATTACGTGTTATGCTAAAATTTGCTTCTCTAGCCCATAGTGGCTACAACAGCACCACTAGCTGAAAATATACATAATTTCTAACTGAACTGAAAGGTCTTTCAATCTGTAAAAACATCATCAGTATGCATGTTTCCTTGAGAAGTATCAATGACATTGCAAATACAGAATAAGCATCTAAGAGAGGTTGGTTTGGTTTTTTTGGGTTGGGGAGGGGGAGGCGGGGGCTTGGTTTGTGGCTTGTTATCTTTAATTACTAGTCCTAAGGTCAGTTTCAAGAATTATATCAGAGCCAACAATTAGAATCTCTTACAAGATGTGGCTGTCTATTCTATGTTAAAATAAACTTTGAAGACTATTTTAATGATGCCATACATCTGGCAAATTTCAGTGACCTTATGACCACCAGCATAAAGCTCTCTAATGCCAGTATTTAATAGGCAAATAACTGACCCGGTAACAGGGCTTGATATGGACACTTGCAGCTTTTTAATGCCCAAAATCTAGGCTTGAATGAAAATGAAATATTATAATGGCCTCACTCCAATTTCCTGAATCCGTGGACAAAATAATTTTAAACTTCCCTGAGCACAAAGCATTTAGAGAGGAGGTTGTTGCTGTTTGGGGATGGGCGGGGGGTGTGTGTGTGTGGTGTGTCAAGATTTTTGTTTTGTTGGGTTTTGTTTGGGGATTTTCCCTTCAAAAAATGCCCATACACAAATTTTGTATCAAATTTTGCAAAAGAATTTGTAATCTAAACACACAGGGATCTGGTAAACTTCAGCCAAACAAACCACTATCCAAACAATAGCCCTGTAAAATACCTTCAAGTAACATAAGTTAAATTAAAACCGTTCAATTTTAATAATCCACAGAAATTACCAGCAAAAAAATTTCCATTTGTTGATTTAAAAGATACCACCGTTATAATTTGGTTAATCTGATAGTGTCTTTGTAAGCTGTTCACGTAAGACCTCTGGTTAAAAGGCAGCCAGTGATGGATGAAACAGGTCTAATTACATCTCTCTTTGTAGGTTTGTCAAATGCATAAATATTATACAAAGAAAATGGCTGTGTGGTAAATTATAGTAAATTACTATAATAAAAAAGTTTACTTTTGTTTTAGATAATCAGTAAATTAATTGTGTTTGTTGCCAATTTAAAATGTATAATTAGTACTACATCTGTGTCATTTAAATCAGCTAAGCAATTCTCATTGTATCATTACTGGAGGAATTTGAAGTGTACTTAATGTATTAATGATTCGCAATGGGGAAGAATTCTCATTAGTGGATCCTTTTGCATAGTCAATAACCAAGAAAATTGGTAAATAAATAAATGAGTTCTCCACCAACCTATGAATTCCACGTAGGCAAATAAATACTTGGTATAAGGAAAATCCTCTCAACAAAATAAATTAGATATACATCAAGGGAGGATGTTTACAAAAGCCACATAATACTAACCTTTTTGAACATTTAATGGAAAATTTGAAGAATCAAATAGACAACACTAACAGCCTAACAATTATTTACTAGGCAGAATCCAGTGGTTTTACCCATCCTTACTACCAAATCACTCATGCATTCCAGCCTGGCTGAAAACTATACAAATTACCAAAATTTCAAGACATTCAAGCTGTTCACAATATTCTGCTAATGAAAAAGAGAAAAGAGCAAGCAGTAAAGCACATAAATGCAATATTCCAGTGTACTGAGATAGCCCTACCAGCAAATCTCAGCAGGCATATGGCTGGGACAGGACTGCTCACTGAGGAATGCAAGTGGCGACCGTAGACTACCTTATATTGGGTCAGCAACGCTTTCTTGCTCCTATGCAACAGGTAATGAATACCTGTTTTCACCTGGTCAGAAGATGGACCACATTGCCAGCTAAAGACCTGAGGTGGGTCAAAGCTCATTGGAGTATGAGCCTCATTGTCATCAGCACACCTTTAATGAATGCCACATAAGAAATCATAA
>KZ506685.1:20678-30919 GCA_002844005.1 Limosa lapponica baueri
AGACCACTGCTGGCCTCCAACCCCTCGTTCCCATCTCCCCACTCTGCACTGGGAAGGACCTTACTCAAACATTTCAAAAACAGCAAAATTAGGGCGTTTCCCAGTGGAAAGTGAAAAAAAAGAGGAACATCTGCTGTGAGAGGAGCTCTGGGTCCCCCTGAGATCTTCCCCCGGTCCCGTCCATTCCTAGTAGCTGTGGACCTGTCCCAGGCCGTCCGCTAGCAAGTTCCTACCAAAGTAGGATTAAAAAGTATATTTATATTGTAGTGTCATGTTATAAAGCTGGAACTTGGCTTGATTATCTTTGCTGAGCCAAATTAGTTCATGTGTAAGTACTCTAGACTCAACATCCTCTTCCAGCAGGGTTGGAGAGAGGGCTGTGTCACTTTTCATTTTTCAAAGAGATATTAAGTGGGAATGAAAATCATGACAAGCAGCACAAACACCATTCACCCCAAAGTTCATTATTTAAAGTAAGTACCTTTTGGTGTTGATGAGTAGCTCCAGCAGCCACTGTTAGCAAGGCTGAAAGTCAGATGCAGAGTTTATCTGTTCTATCAGCTGCTTTTGGTCGCTCCAGCCACATCAGAATTAGTGCCATAAAAAGGCACGCGATAAAAGCAAAGGGTGAATGTGGAACAGAGATCTGACACAAGCCTCCTGCATTTTCAAGTGGCGTGGAGATCTAAAAATCACTAAAATGTTTATTTTCATAACAACTTCAGTAAGATGAAACTCTTTGGGTTATCTTTGAGTTTGCCTTTGGATAAGGCCAGATGGTAGACCCTACTTCTTTTTATGACCCCTTTATTCTGGTAAAATTAAATGATTCTTTGGTTTGACAAAAGGAAGGTACATGTTTCCTTCCTTTACTGAAGGATCCACAGAACGAGTTCTGTGCATCCACAGAATGTGTTCTTTTCAGTATTCTCTCATCTTACTGTATTGTGACTCAGCTGAAGACAGTTTTCAGTGTTTCCCTCTGGAAGCTGACTTCCCAGTGAGACTTGAGCCTGCTACCTTTCATAATCAAGACTTTTCAATCCATGCACCCGGTTCTTTCCTTTAGCTGTCAAAGACCAAAGTCTCTTTGATAGCAGCTTTCTGGGAACGTAGGTAAGATTCACAGAGTGACCCTCAGTGTGAATGTACCTGTAGATAATCACATGAAAGAGAAGAGAGACATTCTTACCTGCAGTTACTTTCCTCGATGTGTTGCTGATGCGCACAGCCGCAGCCCACACTCCTGCCCTTTCTTCCCCATCGTGATGAATTTTGTGATTCTGCACCTGGAGGAGCCGCCAGGATGCCCTGATCTGCCGCCGTGGCAGCCGCAGGAGGAAGGTGCAGAGGAGACAGCCTCAGGCACAGATCTGCAGTTTCTGCTGGCTACAAAATCCTCCAGTTTACAGTACCGTGGGAAAGATCCCCTGCTGCCTGAGTGCACGTATGGCCAGCGCACCTCAAAGGATGGATAAAGTGAACCTTCTTTGATGGACAGTTTTATTCGAGTTTCTTTATCAAGGAATAAAGATATAGCATAAATACTTGAGAAAGTAGTATCAAGGTAATGGGCTGAAAATAAACTTGCTTTAATGAGATGGATGCGGTTGGTTGATTATGTTCAGTCAACATTTTCTAACCTTGATCTGAATTTTCCTTCACATCTTAAATTCCTACTATATAAAATCATACTTACCTTCCTGCAGTCCCTACTGCTCTCAGCTTTTAGATGTAGGGATGTGGCCATCCCGTCTGCAGGAGTTATGGAAGAAACTCACTCATAGACCTGCTGTGGGCAGCGGCACAGGAGATTAGGTTTCCTCTGTAGAGTTAAAATTCTTGGATACTGCAGGAAAACTGCAGTCAACCGACAGAGCCCAGGATCTAGGCATTCAGCCCACTTCTCTGTTGAATCTATAGCAGTGCTCAAAATCTCACTGGAAGATTCCCATTATTGTGGAACAATCCCAAGACAACGAAGGGCATGAAAAGTGCAGAGGTCTCTGAATATAAGCAGGAGAAATACCCTCAGACATGAGGTATCACAGGACAGCTTTTACTTTTCCCTTTTCTCTAAAGCTAAGTCCCTTTTAGGCTATTATTTTGCATGTGAGTGAGGTATGAATGGAATCTTTTATTTTATCCGTTACCTCTGCCACTAATAATTTAACATGACATTCTTTGTAGTTACAAATAACCTCGCTAACGTGGTAAAAAGCCCAGTCCATGGCTCACGTGAGTTGGTGGAAGCAGGCTGATCCACACGTGCCAGGGAGCTCGCCCAACACCAGGCATCGCTGTCCTCCAGCTTCCACACCAGCAGGCAAACAGTTAACAGTTACCTCAAAGGCACCTAGAGAAGGAGCTGCATTTGAAAGTCTTCTTTAAACAATAGTAAATTACTTCATGCTATTGTGCTTTAAACTCCAAAAAGCCTCTGCTCTTTCTAAATGTCAAAATATAAAGCATAATCAGATAGTCTCCATACAGAGGAGCGGGTTATAAATAGAGCTGTACCAAAATGTTGACTCATAAGGCTTTTAAATGGCTTTTATTTACAGTTAGAAGATAATCTATAGAATAGACATCATTGTGACATGACTTTCTACAGCATTGTAAGTAGCAAAATCATTTCAACGATCGCATGCTTGGATCTCTCTCAGCACAGGATGATCTCATCCCTGAATCAGGAATTCAGAGGAAAAAAGAGAAACAACAGGGTAAAGCTTTTTGGAAGCATTGGCGTATCAGTAAAGTGCAGTTATTATGATATACAATGCACAGTGTGCTACAATGAACAAACGGTCTTACTGTTTATCTCACTTTGAGCCTCCCTACAATAATTGTTTCTTGGTGCAGTGCATCTTCTTAATCTTTATTATATCTGTTATCTTATAAAGAATTTTCCTCTCTTGCCCACCTAGCTATTCTAGGCAATTCTCCTTTAGGTACATGCATACAATGTCATACAAAAGAACTCTGCAAGACGTTTTTGTAAATGAAAATCATTGTATTGCACCTCATCCTGCAGCTGACCAGCTGTGGAGCTGGTTCCATCTCAAACAATGGCTCATTCCACAACCAAACTTTTCTTTTTCTTTTCCATTACTATTTTGTCTCTACGTTTCAGGCACTGCATCCACTTTTGCAGTCCTATCCTAGAGGAGCTCGGCTTTCCAACCATGTGGGTGCAGAAAAGCAGTACTCTCTTATTCTGTTTTGCTGCCTCCTCTTCTGTTGCTTTCCTTACTAAGTAAACAAAAAACTTTCAAAAGACAAAGGTAGGAACCGACATTCATAAAACTGTGTGTAAACAGATGTTTTTAAAGGCACCCTGTGATATCTCTCCTCCTGCACCCCGCCCTTAACTTTCCCCTTCTTCTTAAGCAATACCTTACCTGTCCTTTATTTTTGCCTTCAGTAAGTGATAATCACCTTCTTATCCAGCATCCCCCATGCTGTTCCTGAGGTTCAAGCTTCCCAGCCACTCTTAGTTGTCTTAAATGATTTACATATCTAATTAAATACAGAGTAGCTAGGATTTAGCTCTGAAGCTTGCTGCTTCTGTTTTATATCCAAAGAAGGACTTGTGCGCCTGAAAGCTTATCTACTTCTTTCAAATACAGAAAGTTGTTCTCATAACAGATTATCCCCCAACCTTGTCACGTTATATGTTTACAGTGGTAACAGGATGTGGAGGACAGAGATGGGAGCCAGAAGGAAGGTTCAGAGAAAGGAAAATGTGAACAAGGTCTCTGAGTGGATGGGAGCCCTGCAGTGGCAATGTTTTTACTCACCCTTTGCTGGATTATCTGGTTAGAATTAGCACTGATAAAATGACTCATCTAGTCTGTGTGGGATCACAAAATGTCAAAAGTGAAGAATAATAAACAAGCATCTCAGTCCAGGATTTTGCTCTTCACAGGTTCTTATCTGATGTTAGCAAAGCTTTAAAAAGTTCCAAGTTTATGAACTTTTCCCAGTATAAGCATGTATATTTTTATAACACTGACATCAAAATTCCTTCTGTAAGTGACTCAACTCCACTATCTGAAGTTTCAGTGAGATAAAGAAAATGGTCCTTTGTAAAAGGGTGTTTGGCATACTTAAGGGACTTCTGGTTTCTTTTCCCTTTGGTAAGAAGATGTCCATAGTAGAATAAGATAAATTTTTGAAGACGAATGTTATTTATGAATAGGCACAAAACAATGATAGCAGACTGGGATCCTTCAAACTAAAAAAAAGTAATAAAACAAGTTCTTTTTTTAGCCAACATGTTCATTGATAAAAATTGCACAATTTCCCTTTAAAAGGTTGAACATCTGTAATAGCCATTCACTTTATTTTGGGTGTACAGCAACAAGAAGAATTGGGCTTACCTTTGCTGCATAAAATGATGGACTGAATGACCATAGACAATGCTATCTGAAAAAAAATATGTAAAAGCAAAACCACAAAAAAACCCACAAGCTTTAAAAAGCTCATTTTGACAAGTCAGCTAAAAGAAACAGTTACCTGAAAATCACTCCTTTTGTGTTTTTAAAATCATTGCATGGGACTACATTCTCTTGACAGGGAAGAAAATGGGGTAGGAGGTACATGAAAGCTTAATGATAAAATCAGCAAGTCTTTGTCCATTAAAAATACAAACTTTCAAGTCCAGTAAATTTTCAATAGCATCAGAGAGTGGGCACAGGCAAGGAGGTGGCAGGGCAGCAAAAATGCTTGCAACCTTGCAAATAAAACCATCTCCGTTTAAGAACAGAGGAACTGTGGATTTTAAGGAAGGACTTTCAGATGACAGATACACCAGAGAAAGAGTGTCTATTCCTCTCCTCAGAGTTAATGGCAAAACTCATAACAGCAAATAAATAAGTTGTTTCTCAGAACAGAGTGAATCATCTCTGTGCTGGTTCTTCCATTAAGCCTCCACCCCTGCTCAGCACTCCGTATTCAGCAGGAACTCCATGATGGCTAAGCAAAGCAGAACAGGGTAATTAAGTTGCTCTTTCCTCTGCCAGAAAAGAAAGAGCTCATTGTTCGAGTTTAAAGCTTCCTATTGCCTCCTTCCAGAGGCTGTGATGTCTTCTTAAACATCCTGGCACAGGTAAAATTATAGCCCTGGAGATCAGAAGAATCTTTAGTTCTGTGTTTGTTGTCAGCAGTTGATTCACCATGTCCTGGGGCTGGCTAGTCAGCTGTCAAAAGAAGAAGCTCTGGGTGTCTACTCCCCTGCTTCCTCCTTCAGAAACCCCTATTGACTCTTGTATCTTTCTTATAACCACTTCAAAGGTCTTGTTCCTGGTTTTCAAGGTCAGTAGTTGGTTAGGGTTCAAATATACTAACACGGATAGTTTTGCCAGTGTGATTTTCCAGAGCTTTGTTGCCTGCTGTCTGGTGTGCCCCCAACAGCAGGGTCTTGCACCTCCCTTCCCTCCACCATAATCCCATGCCAGACAGTCCCTTCTCATATCTCTCTTTCTCAGTGTCACACAACCCATCCTCCATCCCCAACGAAGTCCTCAGCTCCCCAAACACCAGTGTGGCAAAAGGCAGCGAATGCCATGCCCAGGTCTGAGTTTGGCATGTGCTGGCCAGGTGGCTGGTCAGTACGTGGTGATGGTGATGGCCAGCCAAGGGGGCAAACATTGGCCTGCCTCTTGCATTGGGTACCACCCAGCATCCCACCCCAGCTCTCCTCCACACACCAGCCAGACATACAGGAACAGAGGATCATGAGAATTCCGTGGCCAGAGAGTAGTGGCATTTCCATCCATTTCTTTTCTTTTAGTAATCAACCTAGAAGTGGGTTCTGATTTGAACAACCTATAGTGGGAATGTTGAAAAATTACCTTAGAGGAACTGTTCACAATACTGAAATTAAGATGACTACCATTAGTTGCCAGGATTAATAACCCACTGCAATGAAAGGGGGAGGTACCAGCTAGCAGACGGACTGTTCGTAGATACCTGCTTGAGATTTAAGACAGAAAAGCTGGTTTGACCTATGTTTGAAAGCGTAAGAATATTATCATGCCTGTCAGACAGCAAAAATGAATAGAATATATTCTATAAATATACATATAGTCCTGGAGAAACTGGCAGCTCATGGCTTGGACGGGCATACTCTTTGCTGGGTAAAAAACTGGTTGAATGGCCATTTAGTTGTGGTGAATGGAGCTAAATCCAGTTGGTGGCTGGTCACAAGTGGTGTTCCCCAGGGCTCAGTATTGGGGCCGGTTCTCTTTTTAATATCTTTATCAGCAATCATGGACAAGGGGATCAAGCACACCCTCAGTAAGTTTGCAGACGACACCAAGTCAGGCAGGAGTGTTGATCTGCTTGAGGGTAGGAAGGCTCTATAGAGAGATCTGGACAGGCTGGATCGATGGGCCAAGACCAATGGTATGAGGTTCAACAAGGCCAAGTGCCAGGTCTTGCACTTGGGTCACAACAGCCCCATGCAGCACTACAGGCTTGGGGCAGAGTGGCTGGAGCTGCCTGGCGGAAAAGGACCTGTGGGTGTTGGTTGACAGCAGGCTGAATATGAGCCAGCTGAGTATGAGCCAGGTGGCCACAAAGGCCAACAGCATCCTAGCCTGTATCAGGAATAGTGTGGCCAGCAGGACTAGGGAAGTGACTGTCCCCCTCTACGTGGCAGTGGTGAGGCTGCACCTCGACTACTGTGTCCAGTTTTGGGTCCCTCACAACAAGAAAGACATTGAGGTGCTGGAGCATGTCCAGAGAAGGGCAACAAAGCCAGTGGGGGGTCTAGAGCACAAGTCTTGTGAGGAGCAGCTGAAGGAGCTGGGGTTGTTTAGCCTGGAGAAAAGAAGGCTGAGGCGAGACCTTATTGCTCTCTACAACTACCTGAAAGGTGGGGGTAGTGAGGCCGGGGTCGGTCTCTTCTCCCAAGTAACAAGCAATGGGACAAGAGGAAACGGTCTCAAGTTGTGCCAGGGAGGTTTAGATTGGATATTAGGAAAAATTTCTTCACTGAAAGAGCTGTCAAGCATTGGAATGGGCTGCCCAGGGAAGTGGTTGAGTCAGCATCCCTGGAGGTACTTAAAAGAGATGTAGATGTGGTGCTGAGGGACATGGTTTAGTGGTAACTTGGCAGTGCTGGGTTAACGGTTGGACTGGATGATCTTCAAGGTCTTTTTGAACCTAAATTATTCTATTCTATTCTATTCTATTCTATTCTATTCTATTCTATTCTATGCTATGCTATGCTATGCTATGCTATGCTGTTATTCATACAGATGTGAAATACACATAAAAAGAAGATGTAACAAGAACTGAGAAATATTATCAAATAAAAACAAGATAGTTTTACCATAATTATACAAATTACTTAGTAGTTGACTGTTGTTTTGTGATCTGTCTTGGAGCAAGTGAACCATTTGACTCAGACTGTTGGATCATCAGTCTTCACGTCCAGCTTGCCATCACATATTTGTCACACGTGACATATTTGGTTACTGCAAAAACACTCAGACAGGCAAGAGATGCTTTTTCCTGATTATAGTTCCTTTGCAGATGTAAAAGGCTCCAGTCCGAGCCAGGCTTGGACATCGAATTTCAAGTTGGGGGAAAGGCAAAATTAGCAAACCGGTGACTGCTATTTTATTTCCTGGTTAAAGAGAAAAAAAATCATAGAAAATTAATTATTATATGTTCATATTTAGATGTAAAATGTATTTCTGATGTAGTGTCATTTGGAAAATAAAGGTCTACATTACATTGGAAATAATTCACAAGAAAAATCTGTTTTTAAAGGTCTATGTAGAACTTTAAAAGCTTTTAAGGCTAGTTAATTCAAAGTACCTTAACTTTTTAGATAAAAACAGTTTTTAAAATGGCTTTTAAGACTTTCCATGTCTTTCTGGATATTTTGACATACGCTGCATTTTTCCACTATTCTCATTTCTTTCTCCTGAGAGTCCAGAGTTCAGCTTACGAGCAAGGCAAATTAAACCTTAGTCCAATTGATTAAAAAAAAAGTTCTTTGTAATAGTACTGTATGCAAAAAAGCCTCCAAAGATATAATTGTAACTTCTGTTGGCAAGCATCATTTGAAGTATCTGAAGCAAAATATGAACATATTTTCATCACCGTTAATTACTTTGGAATACGAAAATCAAGAAGAATTGTGTGTTATTGTATGCTCATTTCTGCATGATTCACATTTTCAAATTAAGCATTTGAAAGCCTTGCTCAGTTTCAAGTTCCCCTCATCTAAGTACTACACAGTCCCAATACAGTTCCCACCCAGAAAAACTCCAAGGGAAGAAGACTGATGATATAAGATGGTGAAAGTGCGTAATGCTGTGAGTGTCTGTTTCATTTCCTGAATGAAGTATCAGGCTTCATGGGTAAGTAAATTATTCCTAGGTTTTAATCCATCAAAGCGATGCGAGTTTGAAAGGTGCAGCGGGGCGGGAGGGTTGCAGGAGCCGGGCTGTTGCAGAGGAGGAGAAGGCCTTGCTCTGCCCTCAGTGCAGCAGCAGCTCCCCCAGGAGCTGGTCAAGTAATTCGAGGAAGATGAACTTGGGGGCTATCTGGGGGCTCCTGCCCATAGATGCCTGGTGGAGGCAGAGGACAAGGGATACTTCCTCTGTGCAGACTCCTTTTCATAGTTCACTGCACTCATTTCAGCCCTGCCAGCCTAGGTGTGAGTGGTGGGAACCCCAGAGCAGATGTAGACCTCTGCTACTGGTACCCTCCAGCAGAAAATCGAAGAGGCAAAGAAGGGCAACCTCTTGCATCAGCTGTGGCTTGTGCAAGCAATGCCAAAAAAGCAGTGTACTGTACGGAAGATGGGTGCTCCATAACGCTTGATGGTCCTGGGATCTTTCTTCTAGGTCTGCCTGGATCTGTTGTGTCGTTTGGAGTGAATTTCTTCCTTTTTCCCATAATTTCTCCCATCTGTGGGAGGGGTCCCAGCCCATGGCAGGGGGCTTGGAACTAAATGATCTTTAAGGTCCCTTCCAACCTAACCATTCCATGATTCTGGGATTTACCTCATCCTTCAAACTATAAATGCTTCAGTGCACTTACTGTCTGTCACCAGGTATCTGCACAGAGCCTAAGACGACAGCCCAAATATCCTCCTGCCCCATCTCAGCCACCACCATCTTGACCTGCAGGTACCAGCAGGACTGGGCAGCCATTCTATAACTCTACTGCCTTTATTTCTTCTCCCATCACACCACGGAGAGTATATATTTGTGAACTGCTGAGGTAGCAAATGATTTATATATGAAAGAAGTTTAATAGGTGGAAACCACACAAATGTAAAGGACACAGAAAACAAACTGCACAAATACAAATTAATTTTGGATCCCAGGACACCATCTTGATACAAAATATGACATAAAGTGTTTCTGCAACCTTTTCTGAGGTGGCTCCTTCAACCATCTGTGCTGTGTACAATCACTTATTAACATTTGGTGAAAGTCTGTAGGGAAACGTGAAATTAAAAGTCATTCTGGCCGGTATGCACTGATGAGAAAACATGTTTTTGAATTTCAAACAAAGCTTGTAGGACTACAGAAGACTCATATAAGCAAGTCCCATATTAGAGGGCATCTTCCAGGAAAGCAATTAACATTCCCCCTCCTGTATTTCCGCCACTGGAGGATTCGGCTGCTGACAACCGTTGACATCTCCTTACTTACGCCATTTCCCCCTTGCACATCCAGCTCCCAAACATGCGTGCTGTTTTCTCAACTCCAGCCCTTTTATTAGTGATAATAACAATGCTTCGGTGAGAGCAATTACAAAGCAGAGTCTTGAGAGACTTGGCAGTCATCTCCCCTCACGCTAAATATGGCAGGATCTGTGTCACCTACAATTCGACCAAAATGTAGTTTAAAAACTTCCCCACAGCGATACATAGTTCTGTCTCTATCCATTAGCAGACATCAGGACAGTGATGGGGAGGCTGCGAAGAGGCTCGACAGGGTGGCCACACACCAAATCCAGCACAGGCTGGTGTCGGGGTGGGACGGTGGCAGGATGAGGACTGTGCCTGTGTGCTGGGCAGGGGGAAAGGTAGAGACATTTTCCGTAGGTAGTTTCCATACAGCACATTTCTCAGGATGGTGTCCCAGACTGAACTTATAATTATTTTTTTTTCTGATCACTCTGCTCACAAAATTAAAAAAGTGCACCAACTTAGTACTGAAAAACATGAAGTAATCAGTACCTTGTTTTTAAAGGCTCAACCAACTAAC
>KZ506685.1:76762-102766 GCA_002844005.1 Limosa lapponica baueri
GTTTGTCCTTTCATTTGCTCCATGATTCCCCATATAAAAAGTTTGTCCAATCCTCAGTCTTTCCTGCTTAGGGCAGGAAGTGTGAAATGGGAATGTGACCTTTTAAGTCGATTCAGTTGACAACTTCCCTGATCCCTGCAAGATGTCTTCAATTTATTTTATTTTTTTGCTTTACTGAAGGAATGTAGGATTTGGTGTGCATTTATCACAGTAAAAAAACTTCCATGGCACAACAGGAAATGCATCTAAATGTCTTTAAGGAGTTTGGTTTGATTTTCTCTGGGATATTTGAGAATACCCTCCACACTATCTCAGCATGATTCTTTGAACTTTCCCTTTACTCATCGGTACCTTGCTTAACTAATTAAAGGCCTTGTATGTATATTCACTGTAAATGAGGAAAACAAGAGCTGTACAAAACCTAGGTGCAAAGCCATGCAGTGCTTACTTGCTATGTTAGAAGCAATCTTGTTTTCCTTTCTTTTCTAACTAAGAGGTGATTTATCCTGATCTTACTGGAACAGTCACTATTTCTTTTATCCCTTGGGTGCAGAAAATTCTCCTGAAAACTTGAAACATGCTTACCCTTCATGTTACCAGTGAAAATTTTGAAAACCCAGCACCTTCCAAGCTGGTCTTTCAATGTGTCCACTCTGGTGGTGGTGCTGCTGCTACAGGCCAGGGGCCGTTGGGAGCTGCCAGGCATCGCTCATGGCACAGGACATGAGCTCTGGCTGCATCTACCTGGTCTGTAATGGTTGGTGTAAACCCTTTAGCATGAAACAGTTCAGAAAATGACCATTGACAGAGGGCAAACACAACTAGTAAATGTTTCTTTCAGGAAGAGGATGGAGTTCTTGCCCAATCCTCTTAAAATGCATTGAAGTAGCCCTTCAGAAAAGGGATTTTTTTAATCCTTTCCTGTGAGAAACTGCAAATATACAAGTTCACCACACCCCAAAGCAAACTTAGAGACTCTGTTATTTGGCTGGAGCCATTTTTAGCTACACAAGAGAAAACATGATTTCATAATGCCATCACTTATTCACTCTCTCTTAGCGGCACGAAGCAATTTAGGTCACCCAGATAACTGCACTCAATGCCTCTACCAGCAAAGCTGGTGTTTAAGAACTCACCATTAATCATGCTATCTAATATTCAGGTATGTGCATGTTACGGTGCAGTCAGTGCAGTGCACAAACATGTACATACCGGCCATGGGTAATTAATAGGAGGCATGTAAAATAATTAAGCAATATGATACAAGGCGTTCCAAGCAGATCAGTTATTTTTTGGGAAGTTTTGAAAAGTCTGGGAGCAACAACAGAGCCTTGAACAACACATAGAGTGCAAAACTATTCACAAAATGCATTGTTAATCATCTTTTATATCTTAGATAAAGATGAATAGATACATAAAAATTATTACCTGTACTGATCTCTCAGCTTAGTCCCCATGGAGGGCACTGGAGTGCCCCCCACCAGCACCCCATACTGCCAGGCCACCAGGTTAGGTGCACATTGCACTTGGGTCCCCATGCAGGAGAACCACACCTGCCCCGAAGGTATCTCTCTGAGTCTGCAAGAAGCACATGTCACCCAGCTCAGCAAGGAACAACAGCTTTTTCCTCCACACACTTCAAAGCCTGAGGACAGGAAAGGCCATCTTCCACTACTGCCCCAGTGACACATCAGTCTGCAGAAAGCACGTCACCTTGTTGTGGTGGCACGCGGAGTCAAAGATGACTTCAGCCAGGGCACAGAGGACATTCCCCAGAGGGCAGGTGATTCAGCAGGGCATGCGGGCCTGTGCCTCCGTGCCTCTGTGGGAAGCGTGATAGACCAGTGAGGACCACTGCCCCCGTGAAGTCCTCATCTCAGCAGGATTGCTTCACCGAGCACCGGGTGCTTAAGTACAGTTCAGGAACCCAGCCTAGGCAAACTGTATGCAATCAGAAATTAATTTCCACGTAGGCAGGTGTTTTCAATAAGAAGTAATATTAGGCAAAGACTGTAAGGTATGTCTACTCTGCTGTGTGCTGTGATGGCATCAGATGAGGAAATCCACTGTTTTCAGATATGAAGAGACGATAGAAAAGAACTGTTTTACAGTTGGGAAAAGTGTCTTGGAAGAAGTGGAAAAAGAAAGAAGCAGTGAGACTCAAGATCAGGCAGAAGTGCTAGTGTTAACAGGCTTTAATGTAGTATCTTCTGTCTTGGAGTAGGAGGGAAGTAACCTCTGTGATATACACCCAGGTAGTGTTGGCCTTAACTTGTAATGGACCATTCAACGTCCATCTCTTGCAGCACTCAGTTTGGAAAGCCACTCTGGTGTCCTCAGAGAGTTTTTCTCAGTCGCAGAGCATGGTGGATATACTCTGGGCTGGGCAGTGAACCAAATGCAAGTCTGCATCCTCTTCCTCAGCCAATCCCAGCATCCAACAAGACTATTTGTGGAAAGTGGCCTTTTGCATCTTATAGTTTGGCAGCCCTACACTTTTCCTCATCCAGAGGACACAGAGATCTACATAAAATGACTGAATTGATCTCACAAAAAAAAAGCCTCCAGACTTTCAAATGTGCTCTCTGCGTATTAGTATTGGTCCCTGACATAAGCATTGTAATGCTCCTTGCGATATCAGTTTTGTCTGTTCCCTTACCTAAAGCTCCTGAAGCCACCTGGGCTTTTTCTCACTCTTTCCCTCTTTCCCAGCCTTGCAAGTTCCTGTTCCATGGGAGAGTTTGTGAAATGAGCACCTGGGGCATGGGGCTGGTGCCAGAAATGCCTTGCTGCGGGTGCCTTTCGGGAAAAGGTTTCATGCCACGCATTGGCAGCACAAATTATGCAAGATCATTTTGCACAGCTATGCTGGATCCTTGAACCAGGAGCCCAGGCAGGGAATGAGGAATGTGGGGGAATTCACCTTGCCCCTGCTGTGACTCCCTCTCTGTGGCCAGTGCCTGTAGGGATTGCTTTATCATCCACTCCTGGGCTTTACCAGCGGGATCACAACCCTGCACTTCAGGAGAGCAGACGTTGGCCTGCTCATTGAGCTGCTTAGACCTGGCTACAGTGATGACCAAGATTGTGGGACAGAGCAAAGGCTCAGCAAGACTGCAGACAACACAAAGTTAGGAGGAGTGGTTGATACACCAGGGGCTGTGCTGGTCTTCAGAGGGACCTGACCCAAACAGGCTGGAGAAACGGGCTGGCAGAAATCTCATGAAGTTCAATAAGGGGAAGTGCAAAATCCTGCACCTGGGGAGGAGAAGCCCCATGCACAGTAGACTCTGGGAGCAAACCAACTGAAAAGCAGATCTGCAGAGAAGGACAGTGGGGGATCCTGGTGGACAACAAGCTGACTATGAGCCAACAATGCCCAATCACAGCAAAGAAGGTCAAGAACCTCCGGAGCTGCATTAAAAGCATTGTTGCCAGCAGGTCAAAGGAGATGACCCTGCCCTTGACTCAGCACTGGTGACACCACATCTGAGTGTTGTGTCTAATTCTGGGCTCCCCAGTACAAGAGAGATATGGACATACTGGAGAGAGTCCAGCAAAGGGCCGTGGGGAAGATGAAGGGACTGAAGCAGGTGTCCTACAAGGAGAGGCTGAGAGAGATGGGACTGTTCAGCCTGGAGAAGGGAAAGTTCAGGGGGGATCTTATAACTGTAAATAAATAACCAACAGAGGTGTAAAGAAGAGGGGGATCAGACTAGAGACCCCCAGAGGACCCTTCCAACTCATCTGTTCTGTGATTCTGGGAAGAAAAGAGTAAGAAAGCACACTTTTTAGTCTGTCCACCCTGAGAAAAAGAAATTGGGGTTCCAGTTCACATGGCAGTATTGATCCAATTAACTTATCCATTGGTTTTGACATAAAGCTCAGAAGAACGTGCTTGGCCCATAGTTCTCAGTGGAGTGATGACTATCACTAGTCACAGGTCTCCCAGGCCTTTCCACTGCTGTAATGGAAATGACCCAGCTGAAATGGATGTGACTGTAAAATAAGTGATGATGTGCTGGTTTGCACAGAGAAAAAGAAAGCAGTATTTTCAGAACTAACATCACTGGAAAGCTGTGATGATAAGTTTGAAAATCCTTTTGTTGAGAAGCGTATTTGAAAAGAATGCCAAAGCATGGCTAAAACTGCTTAATTAGATACATTTTGTCCCACTCTGTCGTATTTATTACTTTTGTCATCCAGTGTATTATTATATTTTCTGAAGGTCAGACTTCAAAGTCTTGCTTTAAGTTCTTTCATTTGCTCAAAAGTGCCTGGTCTCAATGCCCTCTGCCAAATTCCTTCCTGCAGAGGTTTTATCAAGCATTTATGAAATTTATGTTTGACCTGTGATTTTTCTTTTCTAAAGCTGGGGGAGATATGAAACTCATCCAATTTTAATTAGTACTTTAAATGGGTCATTATCATATCTGAAATATCTGAATGAGGTTCTCAGAGCTGGCACATTTTCTCAGAGGGTGGCGTATTCAGATGCTTTACATAACATGGTTACAATGCAAGAGGGAGCTCTATAATCTTCCCCGAAGTGGTGCAATGCAGAAGGACACACACTAGATGAGAACTCCCTGGGAAGAGTCATGTCCACACGTTGCAAGGACATTTTTATTTCTTTGCTAAGTATAAAGGCTGCCAACAAAACAGGCAGAGCCTTGGACTCGTGCCTCACGGCGGAGGCTAAGACGGAGCTTCACTGCCCTCCTCTGCAGTCACGGGGGAAGGAGGAGCAGCCTCTCCCCAGCCTGACACAGCCCAAGTCTCGGCCACCTCATTGCAAAAGTGACTTCTCCTTGGCATCCAATAACAGCGGTGAAGAAACCCTGAAGGAAACAGCCCTGACAGCCCTTTCATGTTCCTCCTGCATATTTACATGTGGTTTTCCCCCACTCCTTTTGGCCTTTTCATGGTGTTTGGTCTTTCTTACCTTCCTGCTCTGGAGAGAGAAGTAACGTTCGGTGCCAGCCTGTGCTGAATATCAGACTCCTTTTCAAATTCTTTTTAAATAACACCAGGTAGTAAGCGAGCAACACTGGCTATTATGCCTTACCCCCCCCTCCACACCCTGTGATGTCCTTTTGGGGAGCTGGATCCTAGCACTCTTATTTTTTCACCCATGTTGCATTCCCAGCTTTCCTGCCAAAAAGGGTAAAAAATGAGTGGGGAGACAGCATCAGTACAGACAATCTTCCGCTACATGGCTCCTGCCTGCTCACTTGGGTAAATGAACGGTCTGTGATCCTCTAATGATCCTACTATATTCTGCAAAGAACAAGTATTTTTTACCCACGACTACTTATCTCATGTTTAGTTACTGGGTGGCAACCTCCAATATAAAATGTTGCCCCTGATAATGCAGGCCAGCAGGGCTGCATGCAGAGGAGAGCAAAGTCTGCTCAGCAGGGTCCCCTGCAGCCCTCTGATAAAAGGAAACGTGAGCAGAGGTGCACCTTGACCAGCTGGAGGTTTCAAATGTGTTTGCAGGAGCTCAGGTTGCAGCCCGTGTAAAAGCTTTTCTTGTGTAGTGGTGAGATCAAGCACCAGTGGCTGCTGTTCGCTGGTGCGTGAGGAATCAGAGCCAGTGACAGCTAAAAAAAATAAATAAAAAAAAAAAATTAAAAAAAAGAAAAAAGAAGAGAAAACACATGGGACAGAGCAAAGAACAAGGGCCGGCTGATGTTATCGCTCAGCTGCAAACAGCAGGGCAGGGGAGGGAGGGCTGCTTGTCCCAGTTAATCCAGCCTGCTGCAGATTCAAAGGGACTCTGCTTTTCTTTTAGCTCCATTTCCCAGAACGGTGAAACAAGGAAGAAAAACAAGTGGAAGAGAGTTGGAGGTGGGTAAGGCAAGTAAAATACAGTAATGGCAGAATGTCCTAAAGCAAGCACAGAGAGGAAACTGTAAAACATGTTTTTACTCAAAACAGATGGTTAGTTTTCCACCTTGAACAGCAATTACCTGTGTCTTCCAGAACAAGTTTAGTAGCATTCACGTTAGGGGTGGTATCACCTTCCATTATCTCCACACTTACCTGTGTTAGAATACACAAAACTGGGCAGCAATTAATATTTCAAACCTGAATCCAGCCAAGCACTTAAACACAGCCTTAAACTGAGGCACATCACTAGTCCCACCAAAGTCAACAAGCTATTGATTTGATTAAAATTTAACAGGTACTTGAGTACTTCGCTAGACTGAGATCTCCAGACACTTTTATTTGCTAATTCCCCACGGTGCTGAACAAAGGATGCACCCTGTCCTCCTCCCAGGCAAAGCCTGCCCACCGAGCTGTGCTCCCGCTCCACCAGACTCCGTGCACACTCATCCTCACACGTCCCTGCTGCGGCACGTCCCCTCCTGGGGCTGCCTGCGTGGGATACTGCCCTCACCTCCTGCTCATGGGAGATGCCTTCTTCTGCCTGTCCCAGCTGAAACGAGCCAGGGCTGGCCTCAAGGGTTTGAATACAGATGGGGCTTTGCTAAGCCAGCTCTCTTTGACTGATGGAAGGCGAGGAGTCTGTGCTGAGCCAACGGGTTTAGGAGGATGGTAGCTTCTGTCTTGTCAAGGATGCTGGAGATGGCAGCCTCTCTGTCCCAGACGCCTGAGCCCCATGGAGGGACAGTCAGCTGCCAGGCTGAAAACATCTCAGTAAAACTGTAATGTTTTGGGTTTTTTTTTTTAATTCAATAGCTAAGGGAATAAAACACAGGTTATTCTTTTTCTTGAGTAGAGAATACATTCACTCATCTTTATGTTCACTCTGTGTCGCAAGTTGTTGGTAACTCCCAAAACAGAAGGAGTAGATGTGGGCACCACTTCTGCAAGTGCAAAAGCAGGGCAGAGTCTCTGCTGTCAGAAGTCACCCCTTTGGAGTCAAGCCATGAGCTGGAGTCAAGCCATGAGCTAGAGTCATTATTTCTGTTCCTTTGAGATATTTAATGCTCACATGTACTTGAAAAAAGAAACATTTCCCAACCACAAGAAAATTATTGTAGGTGTGGACTGAAGCTGTAAGTTCCATTCATTCACAAGGCTGCCTGTATAAAACAAAGAAGGTTGTACAGTTCCCTTAAGCTACACATGTCTTGGGCTTCAAAGCACATACAGGAAACACACCTACAAAAATACATGGATTTCTGAAGCCTCAGGTTAAAAATGTAATGCATGGCTTATGGAATTGGCATATTATGCTCAGTCTAGTAATTCTGTACTGTGCTATGCAATTAAAAATGTCAAGCCGATGGGGGAAATTTAAACTATGCTTCTCAAAGAAATGCCCGCACCATGACTCAGAACTGGCTTTGGGCACAGGCAAAGTAGGGAAGAAGATTGTTTGGGAAGGCAAATCCACCATAGGTTAGCAGTGTATGTACCACAGCCTTGAAAAATCCGTAAATTCATGGGCTGAATTCTCGATGCTTTAGTTAGGGCAAATTAATCCAATCTTATTGTAAATGCTTTAATTACTTGTCTCCAGTGACTGCACATGGAGCTGAGGCCTGGCAGTCTGGGCAAACATCTCACCCCTCCACTGAACTCAGGCACCGCAAGTTGCACTGCCCACACACGTCTTGTAGTGGGTGAGAAAAAAAAGGCTGTTGTGGGTGTGAGGATGCAGTAAGCCATTTTTTGTAACTTTTTCAAGTAAGAAATCAAACAGAAAAAGTGTCCTCTCTTACTCTGAAACTGTTGAGAAAATCTGGATTGTTTGTGTCTTTGGCTATTAAACTTGATTAATATGGCCAGGCAGAAGCAAATGCAGCAGCAAAGTGTTTTAAAAGTACTGTTCTCCTCTCTGTTATTTTCCAAATTGCTTTCTTCCTTTCTGACTGCATTACTCATTAGGTTGTATTTCAAAGACCACTCATCAGGCTAAGTGCCTGTGGCTTGCCGGGAGAGATGTGGTTTAGGAAGCACACAGTGCACAACCCCCTTGTAGCAGTGAGATGAGGTGGGGCATTCCAGGGGTAAGCACATCCTCGATGAAAAAAGAACCCTTGCATTTCTTTAAATGCTGATTGCACTGCACTTGCACAA
This sequence comes from Limosa lapponica baueri, assembly GCA_002844005.1. Lineage (NCBI taxonomy): Eukaryota > Metazoa > Chordata > Aves > Charadriiformes > Scolopacidae > Limosa > Limosa lapponica. Next base: position 84,818 of record KZ506685.1, read on the forward strand.
GGCTTTCTGGCAGGCAAGAAAGCAATCCTGGAACTGCTATTCATCTCTCACGGCTGTTACTTCTCAAACCAGACACCGTAGGGATTAGAGATGGGATTGAAGAAAGGGCAATGGGGAGTATGGACCTACCTTTGCCTATCAACCCCATAATCCCTAACCTCGCTGTAGCTGACTCTGATGTACCATCACTCATCCAGTGCCTCCAGTTCCCCGACCAGCAGGTGCCAGGCCAAGATCAAAAACAAAACCACAACAAGTACAGCTTTTCTCCACTTACTATAAACACGAAGGGTATCAGGGCTGTAAACAAATGTGAATAAAAACAGCTTCCTTAACTTTATTTCTGAAAGTTATGTTGTGATACAAGGTATTTTAGAGAAACACACGCAGAAAGAAGGATGACCTTCAGCCATACACCACTCAATCTTTTGCTTGCAGAAATGCAAGGACGGGTGGCGTGATGTCAGTTGTTTGCTTATCCAGGCACTGTCAAGACCTGTTTGGACTGCCCCGTCCTATTGAAGTAGCTGTGTGCTCTGCAGGGCAAAATAATATTAATCTTCAGCACTTCCAGAGTGCTTAACATTTTACCAGGGCTTCACAAATATGAACTGAACTGCAGTCATAACATTGATATGTGAAGTAGTGAGCTGACAGCGAGGCAAGATAGCAAACACCATCTTCTCCCACAGATTGATAACACAGCCTCACTCAGAAACGACAGTGTCAAAACAAGTTTCCATGGCCATAAATCTGGACAGAGGTCTGAATGTAGTGTAATGGTGCTTTTTTTTTCTTTTTTTTTTTAAAAGTCCCTTGGGAAAAACAGCAGAAACATGACTTTCTGTGGGTAAAATGACCTTGAAAAACAGAAGCCCGGTGAATGAAGAGGAATACGCCTCCCGAAGACCTTGCAAGAACAAATCAGCCACAAATGAAACGGAATTGAAAGGCAGGGAAGATGGTAAGGGTAGACTTACACTAAAAGGTTTGGTCCTGCAAAGATATATATATTCCCTGCGCATGGCAGGGGGGCTGGAACTAGATGATCTTTAAGGTCCCTTCTAACTCCAACCATTCTATGATTCTGTGACTCTATGATATATATACACGGTGACCTTCTTTCCTTAATTTTAAAGGTCTACAATTTTTAAAGCTTTGCTGTAAGACCTTTTGACTAAGGTATCTCCCATAGCTCTGAGGAAAGGACTTTGGATGCAGAGCAAGGTGGATGTTAACATTGCTGGAGTGCAGAGTTGAAATTGTTCTCCCCATTTCTGTAATATTGAGCTCTGCTGGAAGAACAGCATAGCTTTTTGTTGCAAAGCATAAGAAAAGGCACGCTGTTCAGTAAAAAAAGCTGCCTATCCATACACAAAACAAAAGGGGAACATCTGCATTTTGCTAGGATGGAGGTTTAATCTGACTCCACTAAGAATGCCTAACTAAGCCTTCTTTAACTTGTTTGTTTGCACTGAAATGGAATATTCTTGTGTCAACTCAATTAAGCCCTCTATAAGTAAATGCAGGATTCATGAAGTAGTCATCAGGATCTGGAAGACATTAAGTCCCGTGCCAGGCTCCTCATGAAATTAATCCCTGGTTCCTTAGGAGTTTTCAGACAGGAGTTTGCTTCTGTTTTTTCTCATAGCAGGGCTGGACTGGTTTCTTTATCTAAATCACCGCTGCACCGGCCTGCAAGGGAATGATCTTTGCTCAAATGAAAAAAGCAGGCAATTAAATTGGTAGCTTTTCCTGTTTGGAAAAAGCTGTTACCATGCCTAAGTCACAAGGTTGCACTCTAAATGACCATCTAGTCAGTGGCTTTGCCTTTCCTGTTGAGATATCAATATGTCGCTGCTGTGAAACCATGGGAAACCGGGTCACTTTTAGCTATTTTTACTCTTTGCTAGTTAAGACCCTGTAATGTAAGACCACTTCACTTGCCTTGCTGGAGCGTGCAATAGCTCTCTGGTAAGGTTTGGAAGGAAATAGTGTTATCTGGTAACATGAGCTGTATCATAACGTTTAATGCTGTGCTTAAAGACCTAATCCTCAAGTTAAGTGATTATGTCGAAATCTCAGCTCATTAAAATAAATATTAACCTTGTCAGACGTCACTGCTATGGAGGAAGGCTTCAAAATGAGTACCCAAAAACTCACAAATCATGAAATAAAAATAATTCAGACTAGTTTGTACTTTTCAAAAAAATATAAAACACAAGACCAAAATTTCCATCATAAAAATGCAAAAATGCATGCCCAATTTTCATTCGCATGTTCTTTCATTTTTAAAGAAACCTCCCAAAAGGCATTGGTGCCCGTGTCTAAAAATATTAAACACCATTTTCTTCTAATTGCACACTATTAAGAGCATCACATGGTTTCTTACACTGGTATTGCAACTGTTTATAAACAGGTGAGGTTTTGCACTTTGGAAAAACAAATATCCACCAAAATGTTTCAAGGTTCTTTTTCATTCTTACACTTTAAAAAATAGTTTCATTTCTGGATTTATTTAAACTTTGTTCTCAAAACATTCACAGATACTTTAATCTCTGCCCAAATCCCCTTTTTATCCTGCAAAAGCCTTTTGCAATTTAAGACTATTTCCACTTTTGAAAAACATTTATTCTTGTTCTGCATGGATGCTTTGTTTCGGTGGATGTCTTTCTAGCTCTGCGTCTTTTTAGAGGGAAGCCTGGGTGAGGGGAGAGGGACCGCAACAAGAGGCAGCAGGGACGCATCTGGGCTGAGTACAGCTTCTCTGGCAGCTGTTCGCTCCTGCAGCCTTTTGCCAGTTTACCTGGTAGAGACTCTGCCTTTAGCTTCAAATGCTTTATCCACATCGAGAAATGTAACCGCAGAAATTACCTACCTTTTACCAGAATTTATTGCAAACCTTTTTTCCTCTGCGCTACGTTTTTCTCCAGTGCTTACCTGACTCTGCAAATTTTAACACGTTTTCCCTTTGTTTCCTCCAGCCCTCTCCCGCAGCACTTTTCACACATTTAACATCACCCAGCAGTTGCTGTCATCACAGTTCAACGGGCCCATTATGAGGCTTAATTTACTGTGGCCAAACTGGCTTCTCTGTGACTCACGTTATAGCCTTAGGAGTTCTCATTTTCGGGTACCTGGGATACATGGAAAAGGAGGCAGAAATCTTTCGCTCGGTGTTGAACTGCTGGTTAGTAACTTAGCAGGTTATTTGTGTTTAACAAGTCTGAGATATGTATTGACAGCTGTCTTCTGCAACTGGTACCTTGAGAGAAATGCCCCTCAGGGCTGCTTTGAAAACTACTTATATTTAGAAGAACTCTAAAGGTAAGAGCAGTTATTAAATTCGTTCTACAAGGGCATGGTACTAAGGAGTTGTGTTTTCTTACAGCTGTGCCATCTCCAACAGTAGGCGACAACAGAAGATCATCAGGGATCGAAAGCCATATCAGAAGGTTCAAAATAAGACTAACGAAAAATGGCATATAGTTGTCTGGGGAGGACCTTTCACACTCTCCTAAGATCCTGTAAAATTTAAACATAAATAACACAAAGTCAACATCGTTTACCTTTCTGAGACAGAAAGTCACACCAGTGATGCTAATCTGTTCTAAGGATTTCCTGCTCTTTTCACCCCTTTCCCTTACACAAAGGTCTTACACAAAGATACACTTATTCAAGACAGGTCTCAATTACCTTTAATGGGTGTTCCTAGGTGATGCTAGTAGCAGCCTTGTAAAAAGTTAGACAATTTAACAGAGAAGTCAGCTCTAGTAATGAACTGTAGTATATTTGCAGATCAGTGAAATGTCTGTGCTGAAAACCTGCCGTGGTTCATAGTGGAAATTCAAGCAGAAATCCTGTTATCTCCTGCTCAGCTGTGCGTATGCTGTCCCTGCAGCAAGCCAATATATATACTGAGCTCTTTGAAAGTAAAACATGGAACTTGTCCCTGGATTTGCCATCACTGAAGAAGACAGACTTTCTCCAGGTAAATTTGTCCAAGCAATTATCAGGACTAGTTTGAAATAACATGAGAAAAGGCCTCTTCCACATACTTTTTCCTCTTAAGATCTGCAGGCAGCCTGTCATGGCATCCCTTTGGTCCCACCACCTGCCTCTCTCCTCCAGTGATTCTTTCCAAGAGAGTCTCTTTTGCCACACTCACTTCTCTAACGTGGAAGTGTCAGCTGGGTAGTACGTGAGGATTCCCCGCTTTTGTCCGTGACTTCTGGCTTGCCCAGCATCCAGAAACCAGGGAGATGCTCATCGGTGAGGAAGGCTGCTCTTCAGCACACATTCAAAAGTACGATTCTTTGAAGGAGTGGGGGCTTGGTTTTAGTGCATGGACTTCATAGTTTGTGTTTCTGCTGCCTGTTTGACATGCTGAGGATGTCTCACTTACTATGCAGAATCAATGCATGCGCAGTAGTTTGACACTTCCCAGGTGTATTAAGTCCATTAGGTACATACTGGACTGAAGCCTGCAAAAATATTTCTGTCAAGAAAATCCATCTATCACAGCAGGCCTGAAATGACCTTCCCAAGAGTCAGTGTCTAAAAATGAATTAAATTTTCACTACCTTTCTAAGAGGCTGCATGAAGCCAGAAGCCCAAGCCCTGAACAGAACTCAAATTCAATCCCAAATGAATCATCACTCTCCTTCTTCCAGTGGTTCTAGGTTTATAGCAAGTAACTGGTGGAGCACAAAGTGTGGTCTCTTCCCTGTCGTACGCCCACCTCTGCCATACAGTGATGAAGTTGCCATGCTGCAAGAAAATCAGGGGCAGTTCTTTTATTTTCTTTTTCACGAACCGTCCTCTGGGATATAAAATAGTATTTCTTGCCTGTATTATCAGAAATGACACAGTTCACAAAAGCCAGTAGCCACATTTTTCCCAGCAGGTTGCCAAATGTTTCTGATTTGCAAAGCATCCAAAAATGTTTCAACTACTGGACCTATTTCAAATTTTTATGCTCAAACCCTGTCACTTTTATAGATTCTAGGGGCAATGAAAATATCTGGCAGGCTCAGGGCTGAATACTGACTTTGCCACATCCCAGTTTATTCATATTGTGCCCTCGCAAAAGGTGCCAAGGACTAGAATATCAAGAGTTGTCTGGCTTTATTCCCTTCAACTCTCAACAGTCCTGTCAAACTCCATAAACTGAGAGGCTCGCACAGTTCATTCCCTCCTCACCATTTCACAGAGACAAGGCTAAAGCTCCCCTGTCACTGTGGCACTTCTCCTGCTCTGCAGTCCCATGTGCTCAATGGAGGTGGCTGGGCTGGCCAGGATGCCAGTGAGAGAGGAGCATCACAGGGATGCCCTGGTGTCGGCTGGGTACCACAATTGAGCTATCCCTGCCAGAAGGCATATTCCCAGCCTGGGTCCACAGCCCCTCTCTGGCATCCAGCACCTTCTCACAGGTCAGAGGCAAAGTTACCCAAGAAATCTGCCTCCACAGGGGGAGATTCACCGGGCTTCATCCCCAACACTCAGCACAACAGGTAAAACCAGCACACTGTGGGGAGGATGAGCAGGAGCCCTCCAGAGACCACACCACATTCTCCCAGTCCCATCTGCCGAATGCAGGCAGCCGGGCAAAGAAAAAAGAGGCTTTACACAGCCACTGCCCCACATAACTTCATGAAGTGGGCTGCAACGTCATCTTCAGCTAGTAAAACAAACCTGGTTAACCACAGTGAGGTCTCTGTAAAAAACAAAAAGCAGACAAATGCCCTGGATTCTGGAGAGGTGATTAAATCGCATGCCCTGTAAGCTCTTATTATTATAATCGCTTCTGATATGCACTGTGAAACATTCACCTGGCTTTCATCCCTACCTCTGTCTGCTGTTTGTGGTTGAAGAACAAGTGATGTTTATCCTGGGCTAAAAGACAGCTTTGTTCCAGACCAGATGTCTCACTCACTGCACATATGTCAGCCCTGCAGGTGCTATCACAGACTCAAGAAACAGCAAGTTCGGAGCAATTTTCAAATAACAATGCAATGTCAAGATATGACTTAGACAAAATAATAAAACACTTTCTTTGCCTCAGTCATAGCAAGTTTTGAGGTTTTTGTTCCCCAGACAGTGAGTTATATTGTACTTTCTCTTCCACCACTATAACAGAGTAAATCCACTGACGTCAGAGGAAGGTTTCACATCTATGCTACTAAGAGTGAAATTTTAAACCAGCACATGGATATGCTGCATATTTGGGGGACTTGGCTGGTTTAACACTTTAATTCTTCAGGGACTGGCTTTAGATTTTCCAGTCTCTGACGCAGTGAAAGACAATCCAAGCTTTCAATGAGGAATTTATGAATCTCAGCTTTTAGGGGACGCATTTTGCTCCAGGATTTCACATGAACATTATATCACCTAGGTGTAAACAGCAGAAAGTGTCCTTCCATCCAGCTGTTACTTCCCATAACATACCGACTGACTTCTCCCTTTCACTCATCACAAAAGAACTGTAACATTTTCCTTCTTGCTTTTTCAAAACCTATTTGGATATCTCTTGATTTTTTTACAGTCACAGCTTGCTGTCATGGCAAATATGGGCCCTCCTCAAATGTAAATTGCAAGTGAGCTGTTTGTGTTTCTTTACAAGTGGGTTAAATTTAGATTTTAAGATATGCAGAGTAGATTGCCTCAATGGCTTCTAATCAAATACTTGTTGGTAAAACTGTCATAAATGGGTAAACAGTTAAGGTCCAGATCTACAAAAATGCCTCAAGCAGAACCTACGTAGAACCAGGCTTTTAGACACCAGAGAGCCATACTCCAAAACACTGCCCTATTCCATGAGGACTAGGCAAATTTCTGGTGTGGCATTAATTTATACTTTCGTACATATAAAGTGCTGCACCTGTTTTGGAAGGACATCACTGCTCCCCATCCATGGGTGGCCAAATCCACCAGCCAAGCTTCCCGCTGAGAGATGGGAGCTCTGCACACTGCGCCGCTACCACACCTAACATGCTTTGCTTGCAGGTACTTGGGGACATCTTGGGTCAATTTCTGCCATAGGTCCAGAGACAACCACATCAACTCTACACAAGCCAACAGTGGAGCTAGGCCCATCAATGAGAAGAAGAAAAACATAGGGACTGTCACACTGCACTGCAAAAACCTTTGGGTTTGGATCTGAGGCAGAGTATAAACCACAGTGCCCTTTTATAACTGTGTTGCTGGCCCCATGTTAGATGGAAATTAAGATCTCTTTTTAAAAAGTTGCATCTTCAGAAGAACCATAACAGAACAAAAAAGTCAAGAAGAAATCCCCAAACCCTGCCAACCATCCTCAAAACTGTAAAAGGTCAGAATATGTTACTATCCTCTCTAAAGGGTCCTCCTCTTGACACAGAAGAGCAAATTGTTGATAATGGGTAATAAATCCCAGTCACAAACAGCTTTTATGGCTTTTGCTTTGTTTTTTAATTTGTTTCCACAATACTTAAGTGGAAAAAACAGAGAAAACACTTTTGTTTTTTTTAAGAAACCACAAATATAAGTCATTTTTCTCCTTTCTTTAAGCCTTTGTGAAACCACTCTGCCTTTCATTTTGCTTCTGTGTGTGCTTTTTGTAATTTTTTTGAGCTCTCTTCACTTTATCTTTGCTTACCAGTTTCAGGTAGCACGTGGTGTTTGAAATGTTAAGCCAAGAAAAACTCGTATGTGATGTCCAGCACAAAAATTCACAAGCCAAAAATGTGTCCATGGCCCAAGCTTAGGAAGAGATTATTTTTTCTTTCATACAAAATGTTTAAAGAGTATTTTACTTCACATATTAAAATTAGCAGAAATGTTGAGAATTGAGTACAAACGTACAATCTACAAGTAGTTTACTTTTTTGAAAGATGCGTGTGGAGCCGGGGTGTGCTGGCAGCCAGCGTGGAGCAGATTCTGCTGCCTCTCTTTCTTTTCCACGGAAAATAAACATGTGCTCAGCCAAGCAATTATGTCCATAACTATTAAGATTTGACCTAAACCACACGAAAGAGAGGCTGTACAGCACAGTGAAGGGTAGGCATAACTCTGCTGCCCTTAAGCTGTATAACAGGGAATGACAGCAATACTGCCATCTGAGGAATTAAGGATAAAAATATGCCATGTTCAAAGTCCATAGATGGCTTGCATTCTGTTTGCTAGCCCATATCACACTCTTTTACAGGTATCCTCTCTTCTGTTAGTAAGATAAACTTCAGCATAGACGAATTTTAACCCAGACCATCTCCTTCATTTAGCTATGTAGCAACTATATGAGAATAAGGCATGTGCTGAAGTCTTTGATGATTTAACACACCTGCATAAGTATCTTGCTGTGCACCCACTGGATTACCTAACTGAGTGTCTGTCTATTTGTGCTCTACGTTGAGACTTCTGTTTGAAAATCCTGTCTTTGAAATCATTGGGAAATTTGCTGCAGACAGCCAAAATTTCAGAAATTCATGACTACTGTCTAACACAGCAAAAGATTTGAGTTACCTTTAAGTACTGTAAAGGAGACTTTTTATACTCCACTGTGGATTAACATATTATATAGATCAAGAAATAAATACATATAGTTCCAGGGCTTCTAGCCATTCACCTTAATGCAAATAGACTGCACACTCAGTCAACCAAGCTATTTCTTATTTCCAGGATTCCTTTCACAGAGCTACTTGCTCAAAAATTGATGAAAGACTACTTATAAAGGATAACAGCCTTATAGTTTGGAGACAGAATGTTTCCTTGCCATTCTCTTCCCGCTTTAAGGTATTTTATTTTCCTGTTTGTGCAGCTGAAAAACGCCAAGATGCAGGGTGCACGGATAAGAATTCAACTTGATGCAGAAATGTGAGGAGCATTTGTGAAAACACAACTCCCTATCAACAACCCAGAATACTCACCTCTTCCAAAAACCCTCACCCATTCTTGTTTCAATTAATAATTCTAAAATCAGCATTTAACACCCTAAATCAGCACACATTAAGATGAACACTTTGTGCAATTACTTCCAATTCAAGCTGCAGGTCTGCAGGTCACTTTTATGCTTTATACCTTAATATACATCTATCATCAGAGGGAGGTCAAGGGGATCTGTACAGATTAGAACTTGCTGCAGCACAGCCTCAGGTATTATACTACTAGTACAACAGTTATATGACTTGCCATGTGTAATTAACTACAGGGCTTGTGCTTCAAAAATTAGAGCTGTGGTCATACATCCTTCATAAACTCACAATGCTGTATGTGTAAGTGACTAATTGATACAGGGGCCATGACACCAGCAGGCGGTTCTTTTTCTGAACCTGGTACAATCCTGGTCTTCAGGGAGCAGTAATTAACCAAACAAGCCTCCCAGATGAAAAGTGAAATCCTAGCTGTACTGCAGCAAATGCCAACGCTGACGTCAGGATGGCCAGGATTTTATTTGGAAAATTGGATTTACATTCTTAAAAGAGAACATATTGAATAACCTTTTTTAAAAAAAATCATTTGCAGCACAAACGTTGTGTAACACGTACTACCCCCTCCACAGCAACCTTCCTGTGGTTACTTTTTCCAGTAAATATTTTTGAGACAAAGGCAAAAGTGGAAAACAAACCTTTGTTTGTGATGACTGTGCAACTGTAACAAGATCCAGCAGGACACAGGGAAATCAGGGAGGGGAACTGCTGGAAGGAAACCAGAGAAATATCCAGGTACCTGACTGTTCAGGTACGGTCTGTGCCACTGAAAACAGTCTAGTTTTCTTACTAAATCAGTCAGATTTAGTAAGATCAGAAGATATTGTCTCTCCCTATAAACCTTGACATGCTCATACCCTTACAGTATCAAGGCTACTACTAAAGACTGATAATACAAATACAGTGGCCTATTACTCAAAGGCTGACTTGGGGAAGAGAAGCGAAGAGAAAGGAAACACAAAACTTGTCACGTAATACCTATAGGCTTCATCACGTATATTTTGCAGGATTTCATTCACTGAGTGATTAAATTGTTTGGGACATTTGTGTTAAAAGTAAATTGCAGATTGCCAAACCCTCTTGAATTTTCAGTAAATACACGGCATGATGTTTGTAGATAGGCACTTTGAGTTACAGACTACATGTTTTTAACCGTTACATGCTAGCCCCCCTCCCAAAGTCATCATCAGTTTGTCAGAAAATATTTTTTCTTACTACATGACACATACAAAATTATGTCTATTGTTTAATGTTGGTGGTGTGTAAAGGGACTTATAAATAAAATTAATATGAAATGTGAAATTTTTCTTCTCACTTTATGCATTTGGTAAATTTGTTTTGGATATTCTTATCAGCTGGATAAATGATTAAAATACAAAATGCCAATAATCCATAAGCTGCATAAATCAAAGTTAACCTTATTCTCTTAGGAACAAATGAAAGGTAAGAATGAGCATCATCCATCCGTCAGTACCAAACAATGTCAGAGTCCAATTCCTTGCCTTGTCAGCTTTGGAAGAAGAAACAGATGCCACCAAATGGAAATGGTGATTCTTTTATCTCTTCCATTAGAGGTGCGGCTTCTTATTACTTTGTCCGTCTGAGGTTCATTGACTGCTGAAAAGCATTTGTCTTTCCAGGTAAGCTCAGTAAAGGGCACATATTTCTTTTCCCTCAGTCTCTAGGTAACTGTGAAAAAAGCTGTGTACTTGACACTGGACCTGAGTTGTTCCAAACGCAAGAGAAGGCATTTTATGCCATCTAAAACCTGTAGTATATCATATTATGGGGGCAAAGGTGATTTCAGATCTAGAGGCCAAAAGCATGGAACGATTTTCTGCAACAAGCCTCTACAGAAAGTAACTTGGGGCCACTGCTGAAGAAGGCTGAACTTCAGTGCCTGTTACCGCAGTTAGGATCAGGCTTTCCATGCCTCCACAAGCAAACCAAAACCTTCCGCTTAACTCCCAGAGTTCAGATCCATTGATCAAATAGTTGAGAGGCAGAAGAAAACATTCAGCAATGACTAAAGCAAACAAGAGGTCAGGGTTTGCTCTAGGAGGCAGACAACAATAACATTTTACTCAAGGGAGGAGCCTTATGTAGGCAAGAATGCAATCATACAGACTCTTTCCCATACCTCTTTCTAAAGGAACTGGGCATTAGATGCATTTTCAAAGTAGACTGAAAGTGCCCTTTTTTTTCAAATGCAGTACTTAAATGAAAAATTGCCTTAAGTGTTTTTGGGAACACAAGAAAATGAAACATTTGTGGTTCTATTTCTCTTCCCCACTCCCTCACTTTTAGCCAAAGTCACTGTATTTTGAAAAATCCAAGCATTAGTGGGACTTAATTTTTAGCTGGGAGAAAAGCAGGTACTGGAGCACACTGATGAAAGCTGCTGCACAGGATTCACATAACTTGGAACCGCAGGTATCAGGTTTATATCTACAAGGTATCGCCAACCCAGGCAAGTATTTTTTAAATCTGTAGACCACCAATGGGAACACGTCAGCACCGCATGTGGAATGGCTTCCACTTTGCATGGTTAGACAACCCTACCCCCTGTGTCCAAGTCTGCTGCTCTCCTCTGCACCCCACGTCTTCTGGACTAGAAATCAGCACATCAGGGGAAAGAATGAACTCAGGTTTCTCCACAGATCACAAAAGCATTTTGGGAGGTCATTTAACATTTATCAGAATTTGTTTTACACTGTTTATGTAATTTCTGTGAGGACTGCTGTCATCAGCTATGTTAATAATAATCATACGGAGTTCTGAGATGCAAAAATCTAATTTCTCCTTCATGGAAAAAACCACCTTGGAGTTTGTTTTATTTCGGTTTGCTTTTGCCTCCTTTGAATTTTTTCAAAAGTGGCAACCTTGGCTTATTTGAAAATGTATAAAGGGTAAAGGCTTCTGAAATTACATTTTTTGACCAACCCTAAGTTACAAACACTAACTTGTTATTAGTCAGCAATTCTCAATGAAATAAAACAATATTAACGTTTCATTCCAAAACCTGGCATCAATGCAATGCTGGTCAGGCAGCAATTAAGCTACAGTCTAAAGTTACCATCAGAGAAAAGAGTGGAGAGATGAAGAAAAGGTAAGAGTGTAAGGGGAAACTGCTTGCTCTTGAGAGATTAAGCTGGAAAAAAAGGTGCAGGGAAGCTTTAAAAATGTTTCAAATGCTGGAGAACTTTAATAATGCTAATATTTCTAAAACCATGGTGTGGCATGGCACTCTTTCCTTTGGATGTAGCATAAATGGTTAAAAGCGCTTATATGCTTGGAAGGGAAATAAGATGTACTGAACTCTGTACATTGACACAATTCCACCAATACTTGAATAAGATTTATTTCACCTGGTCTTAGTTATCTCATCAGTCATCTACATTAGCCACCTGATGTCCCTCTTATAGTTACCAGATATAAAGTCTTGCTGTACTGGGAGGTGGTAATCACTCATCCTCCGCCTACGTTAGCCAAGAGGAGATCTTGGTTTTCTAGAGGTCCTTATTCTTCCTTGCCGACTTTAAGGGATCCCTGCTTTTCCAGAGTGTATATTTCTCTCCATTGACAGTAAAGCGAGCTTGAACAACAAGCTGAGATGGGGATGGCTGCACCACGTGAAGTTTCATCTTTCCATGTGAGCCCCGTCCTCTATGCCTCACGCCAGAGCTGTGTGACTGGCCAGCAGCAGCTACCTGAGAACGATCTGATGATAGCCTTCCTTTAATGCAGAGTCCCTTCACTGGAAAAGTGTTACAACACCACAGAACAGTTTACTGGTATTTGCCCAAATGGTTCTTTTTGCTGTAATTTTCAGTGCTGATTCCCAGATCGCCTTTCTGTTACAATATACAGCTACAAAAACACATTCTAGATGAAACATTTCCTGTAGATTTCTCATTGGTACAACATCTAGGCTTGCAGCTACCCTGCTCTTGCTAAAATTGCTCAAGGAGACAGTCTTCCTGTTAGCAAGAGACTGAAAAATGTCAGAGAGGTGATCAAATAGTTTGCAGTCAAGTACTGGATTGTGCTTAGGTGCTGAAACTTAAAATAATTGGTCTTATCTTCTGCCGTTTCAGATCCAAAATATTTTATAAATACATCCTTTCCAGAGGGCTCTCACTAGGTCATATGAAGCAGTCACTAGGTTGTACACTCTGTACGCTCAACTTTGAGCAGGGAACATCTGTTCTTTTGTTTAGCAGTCATCACCTGGCTTTTTATCTTTAAGGGAAGGACAGGTTGACTATATCATAAAATAGAGAAGCAGTATTATCACGATCACAAATTTAATTACTTCAATCTGTGCATACATTGTTGCATTTACAGTTGAATTTCTCTGACAAACAATTCATTACCATATAACCTACCACAAAAATCAAGCCGTCTCTGTAAAACAATCTGTCCCATTACAGTTACATTGTGCAGCAGCTGGGAATGAAGGCAATTTAGGTTGCTTAACAAATGGACAAATTTAATCAGTGCAATAGCAGTGGAGCAATCCCTCAAAAGAAAAAAAGCAACAGCAGCAACAAAGCAGTTGTAACTCTTTCTATAAAGAAGACACATTAAAGACAATCTGCTCAGGAGTGTTGCTTCCCCTTAAGTAGAGCCCTTTGACAGTGCGGTCATTGCGAGTAGGTATTCCCAGCTTATAGGGCTCAGCTTCATGAAGTGCTGCCCATCCTCAGTTTTCAATGCAATCGGGAGGCAGCTCAAGGAGCAGCATGGCTTCAAGTTCCCATTAACTGGGAACAAGTACAGGCGCTCGGTCTGCTGAGGAGAAGAGCCAAAACATATTTCATTCTCCAGTAACCAGGAAGAATGGAAGAATATCTGCTGGGTTGTGTGTTCGCCATCCAGGGGAAAAGCTGCAGCAGGACAAATTGCAAACATTTCAGATCAAAGACCGGACATGGCAAAGGCAACATGTGGAAATGTAGCTGAAATCCAGCTGGGCTGATGTATAAAGCAGTGGCATCACAAATCAGCACTGTTCAAATCATACTGACAGACGTGAGGTGATGAGAGGCAAAGGGAAGCGTAAATGCAACCATACTTTACCCTTTTACTTAAAAGATCAAATGTAAGAGTTGCTTCCCTAATTTGTACACAGTGTAAAATCAAGCTGTCTTTTCAACCTTGTTCTTCTGCTGATGTTCTTGATTATCAAAGGGATTCATGAACAGGCTTTAGCTGATTTTAGGCTCCTTGAAAGTGGTTCATTAGCTGCACTCATCCCTCGCTGTGAATTCCCAAAGCATGAAAAAAATTGCTCTGCTAAATTTCAAAGGCATTAAAGATAATCCAGCCAGCCTAAGAGGCATTTTTCTTTTCAAAGAATAAAACAATGCCTTATTGCTTTTGTTGCTACATAATTTATGGCAAAGCTGCAGATTGACTCTGATTGCAAGGATGGCTCTCACGAGTTGTATACATTTGCCAGCCATTATTGCTTTACCCAGGATATACTGCACCTGGGGTACAAAAAGCATGAGCATATAGTTCTTTAAAAAGGTGCAGACTTTCTACAGAGCCTCTGGAAGAAATGGCATCATGCAGTTCCAACATAAAACTGTACGTAGCCTAAGTATTACAAAAGAAATCTCTAAAATCTCAGGCTACAAAAGCTCCTGGGCAGCTTTGTCGTCAGTGTACCAAGGCTAAGGTATCCTACAGTTGCTCTTGCTTCTCAGACTCAAGAAAAAGGGATCAGATGTTTGGTTTCTCCAGCTCTGTCTGTATCAGTGAGTAAAACAGGCCAGGGACCACGGGCAGAGCACTCCTTGCATCCCTACGGCTTCCTCCCTCGCTCGCACTGATCTTCAAGGAGCAGTCTCTGACAGACGCTGTCGTACAGGCTGTGCCCGGGCATCTCTCAGGGGAGAGGTAGCTGGTGCATGCCAAAACCCATACCAGGGATTATGCTAACATTCAGTTCAAACAATCATGTGCCGGTGCTGGAACCTGTGCCCTGGCCCTGTTTTACTTAGGATTACCGCCTCAGCCTCTGTTTCTCCCTGCCAGCCCAATGACTGCGGATGCTGTTCTCTCCTCTAAATGGAATGAGCTCTTTAGCAGATGGAAGAGAGGGACCACAGCATACCATGCCAGTGCTGTGACTAAATTAAACTAATATCAGATCATAAGTCAATGCCAGAGGGGAGCGGGCACAACCTCCAAAAGCAGAAGGAGGCATCTGTGGCCTTGGCTGTAACACAGCCACCAAGGTACAGAGCTGACTCATCTGGTTCCAAGTCCTCTCATCAGGCGGGGGCAATCACGACTTTCTGGAACTAATTTCAAAGTACCTCCCCCTTCACATGTCTATTTTCTGCAAACACAGGCAGAGTAGTGACAGTGAAGGACTCAATACAGTGGGACTGTCTGGGGCTTGTAGCTGTTACAGCAATACTAACAAACAGCAGCTATTCTCCTACCACTGAACCATCACTATTTAAAATCAAACCTTTCAGAGGAAAAAAACACAACAAAACTTTCACTGAGAGCAGAATCCCAGCCCTCAAGCAAGGCACAAGCTTTTGTTTGGTAGATAAGCAATCTGTTAATTGTCAAATCAAACCACAGCTTGGCTGGTATTTCTGGAGCACACAAGACCATGAGCCGGAGCAAGTTAGAACAACTCACTAATTAAGGTTTAATTACTTCAGACTGCAATTACTTAAATAGGGGGATCACACTTCTGCTCTCCTCATAGGATCTTCTCACAGCAGTTGGTCTTGGACCTGCAAAAAGACCGGCACTGTTCCTCCTTATACCCTGGGGAGTTCCCATCAGCTAGCAGCATCTGCAGCTAGTGCAGCACCACTGTTCAATGGCAAATAACTTGTACCAAGAGCCAGAGATGAGCCTGAAGGGAGTAGAGCAGGTGGGTCCCGTTTGCAGAATCCTGAGCCCAGCAGCTGCTCTCTGTTCATGGGACATGGTTAGAGCACACCGGGCAAGCTACGTGCCGCACAGCAAAGATTCAGTAGGTTTTATTTTCCTGGCTGCAGACGCAGACACAGTCACCAGCACAAGCCAGCCTCTGCCCATATGATCTTGTCCCATTCACTGAAAAAGAAGATATTTCAGAGATCTTCGGAGCTGTGTGGGAAGCTGACCAAATATCTGTGAATGCTGCGCATCGTCTCACTGGCTGCTCAACGCAAGCCCGAGCCCATAGGCAGCAACCATGCCAACTTCAGGGGTACAGCTTAAATATTCATCCCTGGGCAAGTGGCCCGGTGGCAGAGCCAGCAGCCCGTGGCACAGAGGGCAACCAGATTTTGCTTGCCACACAGCCAAGCTGGCACTGGGCTGCAAGCTCCGAAAGCAGCAACTCAAAAGAACTATTTTTGAAAGGCAAAGGATTCCAGCTCCCTCAAGCATATTATCCTTGAGTTGGAAAGACACATGCTCTATCATTTAAAGGTTGCCAATGGCTGGCTCAGCACACGCTCAGTGCTGCCTGACCCCTGCTCTCAGCCATATACCCTTACCACCATCAACCTGCCCAAGCCAGCTCCCCGCACTTCTCCTTCAGGGCTGTGGGGTGGCCACAGGATCTTACCAAACCGACAGTTCACCTTCTTAGCTGAAAATCACCCACTGTGTCAGCCGAACCCCCGAGTTTCTGAGTATCCACTCGCATGCACGGATCTGATGTCTCAGCCCCATCCCGTGCTAGAGCCATTTCAAAAAGGTCATTCTGTCCATTTGGCTAGTGAAGTATTGCTGTCATATCTTTTCTGGCACAAAACAAGCATTCAGAGCATGCTCTAATAACCAAGCAGCAATCAGTCTTTAGAAAATCCCACTGCTAACATTTCTGCATGCCTAATTTAAGTTGCTGCATCCATATATAGCCAGTAAAATGAAATGTCCTGATTTTCAGAGATGCTCAGCTCCTCCATGTAAGTGCCTTTGCAAGACAGATGATTTACAAGGCTGTGCTGTTAAGCTTGTTAGCTGCTGGCTCCAGAGTTTAGAAGGCTAATCTAAACTGACAGAAATAGGAGTTTTGCAGAGGGACCATCTTAGAGGAGAAATATTTTATATGAATACACACTGACTCTATATAGAGAGATTGTTACCTGTCCTGGACTATCAGCCAGGGTTTGCAGTCCTATAGGTTGTCTCCACCAGAGAGAGAAATTGATAAAGAACTCAGTTATTTCTTATACGTAGTCCCATTTACTCACAACAACAACAACAACAACAATGCAAGTGCTCATGTTCCCTTCACAACAATGATTTAGCAGAGAAACGAGTAGTCCTCTTCCAGTCCTCTTTGCAGTAGCGCATCCAGTAAAACATGACCTCCCTACGACTGGAGAGGAGGAACTGCTCCTTGCCCTCCATTAAGACTATATCTGCTTTGGAACCCCGTACGTGGAATCAAACAGTGCAATTAAGTTTCTTTCTCCTTGGCAGTAAGCCCCTTTTCTGCCTGCCCATAACCCCCAAGTCTCTCCTTTGCTTAGTATCGTGCAACATACACCCTTTTCTTTTTGTCTTTTTTCTTGCCGATTGTCCTGCTTCTTTCTCACACAATCAAATATGCCTCAGCATGTACCTTTTTTTCTGGAGGCTGATTGTTTCCGTTATTATCTCCCCTTGAAGTATAGTTACTTGTTATCTGAAAGGAGCAGTGGCTGTTCTGTTCCTGCTTGTGTGCCCACGGAAGTCAGAAGAAAGGATCTCACAGGCTTTGCTGTGCCCTGGATGAAGAACTCTAACCAGATTCTTACTTTGTGGGAGATGTCCTCCCTCCCACAGATGTCACAAAATTCTAAATATTCACTGACAGCTTCAAAAGTGACTCAGGACCCAATATCTGTGAAAAAAACAAATAATTGGGATGAAGCAAGATATGGAAAAAAAAAAAAATCTCAAAATTCCCGGTTTGGACCCAGTCTCTAAATCAGAGGGAAAGGTAGCAAAAATTATGGCTTGAGTGGGGCAT